>CANXYC010183367.1:0-10535 GCA_948193065.1 Aleurites moluccanus
TAGTCCCTTCAAGCCCCTTTACCAAGTTCGGTTTAATGTATGGACATTGTGTTAACTCCACTAAGCTGGCTACACCACACTTAGCCCGAACAGTAGTTCCTTGTAATCCGAGCATCATTACTAAAATGATTTCCTTAGAGACCACCTCTAAGTACTATCCACTTTGGCCAAAGATTTCCAGTAATGTTCTCATACAAGAGGCCTTAGGTTAAACCCTCCTTCTAACAGGAGTTATGATATCCTTTGTTGACTACTTAAATATGTACGAGTGTGTCAAACTATACTCAATGCCCATCCTTTAAGCAGACCCTTTGGGAGAGCTAAGCATGGAATTAAAGTGTAGCATCTTCACTCTAGATCACTCTTAAACATCTCAAGTCTAAGGACATTGGCACATTTCCATGTAGAGATATGTCATTAACATTGTTTAGATTTCCATATGATTATCTCCTGCAATCACTCCGATGTACTTACTACTCTTAGTAAGCATCCACATGCTATACTCAAACATCCCAATGTCAGCATCTTTATGAGATCAAATGATTTAATCAAATCAAATAGTATACGCATGTGCTAATCTTTCCGAATCAATAATGTCCATTCTCATTGATTCTATGACTAGAAAAATTTAAGTTAAAACATAATTGAACATGATAAGCATCTTACTATCATGATCTCATCATGAATGTCTCTATGTTATGTTTATACCATGAAATTTATTAAACAGTTATAAATGATTGTCTTTAGAGCACCTACACTAACAATCTTAAATGTGGCAAGGGCATTAAAATTCCAAAGCAAATTACCAAACTCTTTTTGGACATATTGTGTATCTCATGCTATCCATCTTATCAATCGCACACCAACCCCAATTCTTGAAGAAAAAACACCTTATGAAAAACTTTTTAGTAGCCCACCAGACTTGACTAATCTCAAAGTCTTCGGCTGTCTTTGTTACACCTCTACTCTTCTTAGACAAAGACAAAAACTTGATCCTAGGGCCTCTAAATGCATCTTTTTGGGTTATCAGTTTGGAACAAAAGGATATATAGTCTATGAGATAGAGACAACTCAATTCTTGTTTCCAGAAATATTATTTTTGTTGAGCATATTTTTCCTTTCTCCTCTGAACAACAACCTAAGTTAACATCTAATTTTGTCTACCTAGTTCCTTTAGATCAACCTGAGCCTTCACGCAATACCCCTTCTACTTCTGTCACAGACAGTCCCACACCACCTTTTCAACCACACCAACTCAATCATATCCAGAAAATTCATCTAATACAGAAAATTCTTCTAACATACAACCCTCAAACTCATCTTCCTCATCCACTTCTACTACAAACCCATAAAACTTATTAAGAAAGTCCACTAGACCACATGTTCAACCTTCTTATCTTCATGACTATCACTTCCATCTTGCATCCACTTTATCTATAACTAATTCAGTCACTTCACAGGCTGCAACATCTTTATCAGGTACTCCTCATACTCTTTCTCAAGTTCTTTCTTATGAGCATTTATCTCCATCACAAAAAGCATTCTCCATTAACATCACTACTGTCCTTGAACCTAAAACCTATAAAGAAGCTGTTAAAAATCTAAAGTGGCAGGAAGAATGAATGTTGAGTTACAAGCATTGAAAGCCAACCAAACCTGGGAAATTGTCATTTTACCACCTGGAAAACAACCAATTGGCTGCAAGTGGGTATACAAAGTGAAATATCTTGTAGATGGGAGTCTTGAAAGGTATAAATCTCGGCTTATGGGTAAGGGATACACACAGCAAGAAGGTATTGATTTCCTTTAAACTTTTAGCCCTGTGGCTAAAATAAACACCATTAGAACCCTTATTGCCATAGCAATAATTCAGAATTGGCATTTGCAGCAATAAGATATAAATAATGCCTTTTTACATGGAGATTTGAATAAAGAAGTATATATGGCACTTCCCTAAGGCTTGATTCCCTCACAACCAAACCAGTATGTCATCTTAAGAAATCCCTTTATGGCTTGGAGCAAGCCGGCAGAAAGTGGTATGACAAGCTGTTTAAGGAACTCTTGGCACAAAATTTCTCCCAAGCTCATTCAAACTATTCTCTGTTTATAAGAAAGACCACTGATTCCTTTACTGCAGTTCTTGTATATGTTGATGATTGTATTCTAGCTGGCTCTTCTCTTTCAGATATCAACACTATGAAGACATATTTGCATGATCTTTTTTGCATTAAAGATTTAGGCCCTTTGAAGTATTTTTGGGGTTTTGAAGTTGCAAGGAATGATAAGGGAATTTCCATGTCCCAACATAAGTACACATTAGAACTGTTAAATGATACTGGTTTTCTAGGATGCAAGTCTTCAAAAGCTCCATTATCTCTATTACTTGATGTTACAACATACAGATCACTTATTGGCAGACTCTTATACTTAACCAACACTAGCCAAATATAAGTTTTTCAGTACAACAATTGTCACAATTCCTTGATAAGCCAACTTAAGCACACTTAACAGCTGCTCACAAAATCTTGAGATACCTCAAAACTTCTCCTGGCCAAAGGTTGTTCTTCTCATCAAAGTCAAGTATACAACTTCAAGGTTTTTCTGATTTTGATTAGACCACTTGTTCTCTAACCAGAAAATCCATTACAGGATATTGCATATTCATAGGGACTTCCTTAGTTGCATAAAAATTGAAAAAACAAAGCACAGTTGCCAGATTCTCCTCTGAAGCAGAGTGCCGTGCAATGGTATTAGTAACTTGTGAGCTTCAATGGTTTTTATATCTTTTGCAAGATCTACAGATTCTTCATTCACAACCTGCTTTGCTATTATGTGATAACTCATCAGCAATGCACATCACTCACAACTCCATGTTTCATGAACGCACTAAACACATAGACATTGATTGTCATATTGTACGTGAAGGTCACTGCTGGGATAATCAAGTTGCTGCTAGTTTCTTCTTTAAATCAGCTAGCTGATTTCTTCACCAAAGCTCACCACTATCCTCAATTTGCTACTTTTCTTACCAAGCTGGGTGTAATAGACATATACACTCCAGCTTGAGGGGGGGTATTAAGCAATAAATAGTTTTTTTAGTTACAAAACTTGTTACATTTGTTAGAATAATTCTATTTTTCTGTTTTCTATTTTCTTAACTAAGTATAGTTAGTTAGATAGAAACTCTTAACTTAAATACGTGTAAAACTTACATTTGAGAATTAAGAGAAAATAAACCTTCTTCTTGAGATCTGTTCATTTTGTCAATACAACTTGAGTTTAATACTTTCATGGAACCTAACCATAAATAAAACTTTTATAATTTTTAAATATCTTACTTTTAGTATTTTATGTGAATTAATAAAAAAAATATTTTTTACTTAGACAAGATTCTAAAACAAATTGAATTTACTTTTATATGGAAAAAAACAAATTCAATTTATTATTTTATGCTTAATATAATAGCCCTCTATTTGCAAATAATAATTCATATTTCATTTTTGGGATGTTTAAAAAAAATAGTATTTTTGAGTATGAAGTTTTAAAATTTCACTATATTTTTCTTTATATACTTATAATTCCAAAAAAAAATTATGTTATAATAATATATTTTGTACATACTGTACAAAGTTTCTTAACGTATTATAAATGGATAATTGAAAAAAGAATATTAAATTTTAGTCTTCTTTTCAAAGTGGCCACAAAAACAAATTTCCTTTCAAACGAATACAATCTTATTTTCTTCGTTGACAGATTATTTGCTAAATTCTTGTTGAAAATTTTACTTGAACTGTCACGTGTCGTCTCTCACTGACTAAGCATATTATATAAGAGTCAAATCATTATCTCCATTTGATTAAATAAGTTATGTAAGAGTCCGTCTGATGAGACTTTAATAATTATGTTAAAAAAATTAAAATTTAGTGATCACATTGAAATATGCTGAAGTTTAGTGATTTTTATAGTCATTTATATTTTTTGTCTTTTAATTTTTCTTAATTATTTTTTTAATTTCAAAATATTTTTTTAATTCTTTATCAAAATATTCTTTTAATTATTTTCACTAATATTCTTTTAATTATTTTTTATTTTTTATTATAATATTCTTTTAATAATTTTAATTGAAAATATTCTTTTAAGTTAAAATTTATTTAATTTTCAAAAATTCAAACAATAATTTTTTCCTAAAAATTAATCTATAAATCCTAAAATATGGTTATTTTTTATTCAAAATATTTTTTTAATTTTTTATGTGAAGATATTCTTCTAGTTTAAATTTTAGAAAGAAAATAAAAAATTAGTTTATGACATTAAAATTTAAATAAATTGTTTATTAATTTGAATATAAAATCATCTAATAAATCTTACATTTTAATTATTGAGTTATTGTCTTTAATACAAGAATTTATATTCTTGAGATCATATAAGATTTACAATATAAATTTCTGAAGGTGATAACCACTTTTTAGAGTCCTAACTTCTTAAAGTTTAAGATCATATATGTATTAAATTTAAACAAATAAATAAGCAAACTATAAGTGAATATGTGGTGAATATAATCTCTATCTAGTAAATTCAGGGCAGAATTAGACTAATAGTTTTGGGGGTCAAATTAAAAAAATACTATAAGTGAATATGTGGTGAATATAATATATATTTGCCCTTGTAGCACAACAGATGGTACTATTCTATTCTCGAGTAAGGGGATATTTGAATACAAAAATCATTTTGAAAATAAAATTTTAAAAATGTCATTTCAAAAAAAGCTATTATATCTAACTTAATTTTTTTTTTTTTTTTAAGTTTCAAAATGTCATTTTGAATTAATCTGTCAAACACTCAAAAAACCGTTTAGCGTTTTTTAAAATTCAAAATGGCATTTCATACCCATTTTAAATAGATCCAAACACCCCCTAAATCTAATTTGGAAAGAAATGAGAACAAAAAAAAAAAAAAAAAAAAAAAAATTACAATTCAAAGACTAAGAAAATTCTTCTGCCCTGAATTCAAACTAGTTCTTGTAATTTTTTTTTTTTACTGATATCTAACTAAAAGTCATTTTTAAACTTTTATCATAGTCAAATTTAATTTTAAAATTTTATTTCTGAATTTTTTCAAAATTACTTTCTACTTTTCCAAATAAAGGCAAATATATAAAAAAATCATAATAAGTCAATAAATTCTCCCCAAATTCTAAATTATGAGGTATGTATAAAGAAAAAATTGACCAAAAAAAAAAGGGTCATCAAAGTCTTTATGATGAGTTGGTTTACAATATAGAAGAAATTGAGATCAAATGTGAAATGAGTAGTAAATAGAAGAAAAAAAGAGGTTAGGAAAATGAGATCTAATGGGTGCTGTACTAATAATAATGGAAGAAAATAAGAAGGCACTCTCTTTTATGTGGAATTGTAAAATGAGAAGACTTACCTTATCATCCCTGTCTAGTGCTTTCGGTCCTTTTGTCTCTTGGTGCCTTATTTGGACCATGGTTTAATTAAGACCACCACCCATTGTTCAACCAACGGTGCACATAATTGCCCTTTTAGACAAGAGAGAATGAGGGGTCAAATTGTAGAGAAAATCTTTAGTAGATTTAGTTTAAAATTAAGTGTTTGTTTGTTTGTCTTTTAATATAAAGTTTCTAAATTTAAATTTTAATACCTTTTCCTTTAATTAAAAAATAATTTGAAGAAAAAATTAAAGAAAAATAAATTTACTTAGTTGAATTGTCAATTCAAAAAAATGATCTTAATTCGATTCAGTTATAAATATTTTCAAATCAAAATATTTAATTATCGATATTAAATTGTTTCCTCAAGCGAATTTAAAAAGGTATGTTGACAGAAATTTAATTCTTAATATTTTTAATTTTAATTTTTTTTAAAGACACAATAAATGTAAATTAGCTAAGATAACGTGTATAAAATGCATAAAACTTGATAATCATTTGATATCCCCAAAACCAGAAGTCTACTACAATTAATTTTACATTAATGGGTGGTTATAGTGTCCATTCCCTTTGCAAAATGCTATTACAAGGCATTGCCACAAAGAGAGAGATGTGATAAGTTATTTTATCACATCAATACATGCATCTGTCAAGATTAAATTCTCTCAATTCGAATAAAAATTTAGATCTTAATATTTGAATTTTAGTATTTTTAAAGAATCGATAGATATAAATTAGCTAAGATAATATGTATCAAATGCATAAAACTTGACCATCATTTGATATCCCCAAAAACTAGAAGTCAACTTCAAGTAATGGGTGGTTATAATGTCCATCCGCTTTGCAAAAATGGGTTGGTATGCAAGTTCATTACAAGGCATTGCCACAAAAAGAAAGAATTACTTTCCCACATCAAAGGGTGACGTAATATTGCACTGTGGAGATTAGGAGAAAGATTGAGTGATAATGATAAAGGAAAAGTTAAAAGTTATTTGGTTTCATCCTCCAATATTATTTGGTTTCATATCTCATTGAGTGAGTGAAGATTAAAAGTGTTTTAATTTGGAGTCACTTCGTCTGCATTTATAATTAGTGAAGATTATGTCTTGTAATAATTTGGTCAATTGGAAACACAAAAGAAAAAGAAAAGGCAGCCTCCAAACACTATTTGACAAAAACAAATAAAACAAAAGAGATTACATATATCTCTTCTCATTACAATAATCACATAATAACCAAAATTGTCTCCTCTAATCTTCATTTTTACATTAAAAGTAACCTTATACCTATATAACTTTTGAATCATTTAACACACTAAGAGTTTATGTTCCCGACATGTCGCGACATGAAATGTTGACATATCCATATTTGGATTTATTAACTTAATTGTTAATTCTGTTTGTCAATACCTAATCACACAAATTTTGACAAAAATAATATAATTCAAGAATAAATAAAGATTATTTAAATTGGTATATATGATAATTTTGACTCTAAGTATAAAATTTAAATCTTTTATCTCATTTCATATCTCATTTCCTGTTTTATATTTTTTTAATGTGTCACATCATTTTATTTTCAAAATATTTTGATATTCAACAGTTTTTTATTAATAATATGACGTATATAAAAATAAATAAGATAGAAGATGAGATGCTAAATTGAACAAAAAATTCATATTAATAAATATATTATTTAGTGAGTTGATCAATGAATGAAACTGTTGAAATGTCATGCTAAATATGCATATTTTATTTGACAAAAAATACATAATTAACATTAGACACACTATTCTTTGTAATGGTAATATTTAATAATTATATGTATACATGTTTTAAGAGCTTTTTGAATAGCTAGTCTAACTCGTGTTTCGTGCGAACTCCTCTTTTAATTGAGTGATTGTTCAAAAATATAGCTTGATTCTTTAAAGTCTAAATTTAGAATGGAAAATATCAAATTTATCACCACTATTTTACTCCATCTTTATCATTTTTACATGGTACAATATATTTATATAAAAATATCCCTATTTTATTTTGATAAAGACAAAAATGTAAATTTTCTAATACTTATTTAATTAGTGCAAAATTTTATTTCTTTATACAAAAATCTTTGATTTTGTTTATTTTTTCTATTTTCATTTGTTAGAATATAATATATGAGTGTAGAGATATGTTTTAATGCCTACTTATTTTTTTAGTGTATGAAAGGACACAGTTGATGATAGATAGAAATATTTGTATGGAGTTTATATATATAAAGAGTAATTTATGAGTTATTGAGGTGGTAAAATTGATGGTGAATGATAAGTATAGCATTACTCATTTAGAAATTCAATATGCAATTAACTTCCGTATTCCAATTTCATTGCATCATGATTTCCATGTGAAAAAAATTTTCATACAAAAATCCTTTTTTTGGACATACCAAAAAAAGAAAAAAATTCAAACTTCGTTTGATTTGTAGATTTCTCTCTAATTTTCTAGCATATACTTTTTTGGTTAACTAAACTAAAATGTCCATCTAACTAACTTTTTAACCCATAAAATAGTTAAAAAGAACTCAATTTGTTAACAATTCAACCAAAAAAAAAAAAAATTTGTTAACAATTCAAGCTAGCATATTTTGACGGTAATGATATTATATTTTTATTAATTTTAAGATTTTATTATATATATATAATATTTATGAAAAAATTTCGTTTAAAATTTTTGGGTTATTGTAATTTTAAAAATTGTATTTATATATATATATATATATATATTATGAAAAATAAATATTTAAAAATTTTATTTAATATAATTTTGAAAGCTTTTAAAAAATAATAATGATAATACAAAAACATATATGTAGTGTGATTTGGGGTTCGAAGTCATGCCTTGAAAGAGATTTAAGTTTTACTTAACTGCGAAGCCATGCAATTTTTTTTAATTCATTGAATAATATATATAATATAACTTGTATTTAAAAAAAAGGGAAAAAGATCTAGTTCATCTAATTGGTTTTTAGCAACCAATCAGATGACTGCTTTTTTTTGGTGAACAGCAAAACGTCCATTCTAGATAGAAGAGAGAGAGAAAAAAAAAAAAGTGTCGGGCCACCACACCCGGTCACCCCAAAGCCATACTACCATCACCACCACCACTACCACCATAAGAGCAAGCTCCCGACAACATTAGGTGAACGGCAACGATAAAAAATGGCAAAAGACGACGACGATGTAAGAGCATAACTATGCTTTCCAACAACTGTGTGTAACACCCATCATTTTTCCTAAACAATCTTTGTGTATATTTTGGGTATAAATTTATTTTTTATTGGCTTAATTAATTAATTTTGAAATAAGTATAAATATTTACTTATTAATTACTTATGATAATGATAGAAAATGAGTATAAAAATTTTGTGAGAAATATTGATTGAGTTATTGAAATTTCGTGAGAAAAGGCTAAGTGTTAAAGAAATTGAGAATTTGAGTCTTTAGCGAAATTCTGTGAAAACTGGGTTAAGGGTTTCCAGCCGGCATTGGCGAGCTGGCCTTGCGAAGGAGCAATGTCGAGCTGGCTTTGCGAAGGAGCAATGCCGAGCTGGCTTTGCGAAGAGGCAATGCCGAGCTGGCTTTGTGGAGATGCAATACCGAGCTGGCCTTGCGAAGAGGTCTTGCCGAGCTAGCCTCGCGAAGAGGAAATGCGAAGAGGTAAGTGCGAGACGGCATATGCGAAGAGTCATATGCGAGCCGGCAATGCGAAGAGGCATGTGCGAGCGGGCAATGCGATCTGGTAAAGGTGAGCCGGCAATGCGAAGAAGCATTGGCGGGCAGAGATTGACGAGCTGGGTTTGGTGAGCCGGCAATTGGCGAGCTGGACAAGCAGAAATTGAATTTTGGCGAGGCGGGACGAATAAGTGCACAGTAACCGGGATTTGCAATTTAGGCAGTAGCCTATTTATAAGCAACAGCGTGAACACTTAGCCATTTCTTTCTTTCTTTCTTTCTTTCCTTTCAACGTTCACAGCAAGCTTCTTGTTTCTCTAAAACCAATCACTGTTCATCATCTTCTTCATCCGATTTCCACGTTTTTCCATCAAATTTTTCTGGAGAAATTTGTGGAATATATATATATATATATATATATACCCGTGTATATACCCGTGTTCATCTTCCTTCAGCCTTAACACGTGGAAAGAGAGGCTAGAAAAGGAGGCAGCGGCAACAAAGGAAAATTTCTGCCGTGAGCACCATTTGAGGTATATGTTCATTTGTTAATTTTTATGGATTAAATAGATAGTATTTGGATTGAAATGAATGGGTTTAGAATTATTTTAGCTAGATTAACTCTAAATAATGGAAATCCTAAATTCTAGGATTTTTGTGAAACTTTGAATAGTGAATTAATGAATTAGTGATGAGATTCTTGAATTGATGATAGAATTAGTTAATTGAGTATAAGAGAACATGAAATTGATGAACAAATTTACGTGAAATTGTAGATTGCGGAGATTGAGTCCTCAAAGTAGCCAAATTGTGGATTTTGAGGAATTTGGTGAGATTGGCTAAGCAATTGATTGTTAGAAAGTTAAGGTGAGTTCTACATGCATCATTTGAATTTGCCAAATTGATATAAACTTATTGTTGGACACCATTTGGGAAGAACCCCAATGGGCCGAACCTTTCATTTTGATTTTCCTTTGAATATGTATAACCTTATTCTCTTATCGAATATATATATATATATATATATATATATATATATATATATATATTGTTATATATCTATTTCATTGATACCGAACATTCTAAAACACCAAACCTTGCTTTGCTTTTGAAATATACTAAATATCAAACTTTGATTGGATATTGGATATTGTGTATGGCATGGCCATCATTGATATTGAATATTGAATTGATTGGAAACTGAAATGATTGATTGATTGATTGATTGAATCCGGACGCCATTATTGTTAATGGTATCCCTTGTTATTGACCCTGTTGTGATTATGACAGAACTTCCTATTCGACAGGGGAGTGGGGAAATACTGTCGACCTTGTGCACATTGTATATTGTACCCTAGCTGGGAAGGGTTT
>CANXYC010183430.1:0-18970 GCA_948193065.1 Aleurites moluccanus
CTTCAAGCACTCCTGGATTTACGACTTCTAGTACTCCTTCCCTATTTGGAACTTCAACTGCTCCTGCCTTTGGAACTTCCTCACAAACTTCCTCACCTTTTACTTCCACAGCTTTTGGTGCTTCATCTTCAACAGCTTTTGTTACTTCCATGCCCTCATTTGGAGCTTCTTCTACATCTGCTTTTGGTGCTTCATTACCTTCATTTGGTGGTGGTAAGTGTGCTTGTAACTCTTGATCTTATATCACAAATAGGTTGCTCCTTTTCTACCCTTTGCATATTACTTATCATGGTTTGATCTCAAGGAAATATGGTTTTTTTAAAGCCTTTTTCAAGTATATTAAATGTTACCGTAATCACATTTTTTTTGCTAACTTTTTATTTGAAGCTTCTAAAAGCTCAGTTGATATTATATGGGAAGCCAATTTTATAAACTTTTAAAAACATTGTGTTGTCAGTAGACTAGGAGTTTTATAGCTCTATGGTCTTCCTATGTAGTTGTAGATTGCGCTCTCAGTTTTTCTCTTGGTGTTTTGCTCATTTCTCCTCCATAATTTTAGGATGATAGTTTCATTAGTTAAAATGGTAGTTTTACCATTTTATTCTTTGTATACAGAGACACGTGCACATTTATTTTGTAAATGCATACATATATCTTCAGGTAACTTTGGAACTTCGACCAGTTTTGGTGTTACTAGTTCTACTTTTTATACTTCAAGTACTCCTGGATTTACGACTTCTAGTACTCCTTCCAATATTACTTGTCATGGTTTGATCTCAAGGAAATATGGTTTTTTTATAGCCTTTTTCAAGTATATTAAATGTTATCGTAATCACATTTGTTTGCTAACTTTTTATTTGAAGCTTCTAAATGCTCAGTTGATATTATATGGGAAGTCAATTTTATAAACTCTTAAGAACATTGTGTTGTCAGTACACTAGGAGTTTTATAGCTCTATGGTCTTCCTATGTAGTTGTAAATAGCGCTCTCAGTTTTTCTCTTGGTGTTTTGCTCATTTCTCCTCCATAATTTTAGGATGATAGTTTCATTAGTTAAAATGGTAGTTTTACCATTTTATTCTTTGTATACAGAGACACATGCTCGTTTGTTTTGTAAATGCATACATATATCTTCAGGTAACTTTGGAACTTCGACCAGTTTTGGTGTTACTAGTTCTACTTTTGATACTTCAAGCACTCCTGGATTTACGACTTCGAGTACTCCTTCCCTCTTTGGAACTTCAACTGCTCCTGCCTTTGGAACTTTAAGTACCCCATCATTTAGTTTTGCATCCAATCCTGGTTTTGGCCAATCAACTTCTGCATTTGCAAGCAGTCCATTTGGAAATAATCCATCTCCTTTTTGTGCCCAGAGTTCTCCATTTGGTGAGTCATTTTGAAGCTCACACGAAATTTAATCATATCAAAGAAATGCTTGGATTTGAAGAACTAAAGTTCTCCTTTGCAGCTACTGCCTGACATTTCTTTTCTTTTCTTTTTCTTATGAGAAATGAAAATGGGCCATAAATCTATTTCGTAACTCGTATTTTTATGAGGTTGTATTTAGAAAGCGAGACTACAACATCAACATTTGGGAATACTCCAACATTTGGGCAGTCATCATTTTCTGGTAATCGTGGCGGAAGTAGAGTGGCGGCTTACTCTCCAACATCTGAGATTGACAACTCTAGCGGACAGCCTGGAAAGTTAGAGTCTATGTCAGCCATGCCAGTGTACAAGGATAAAAGCCATGAATTATTGAGATGGGAAGACCATCAATTGGGAGATAATGGTAGTTCTTAGTAAATACATTGTAAAATCTTCTTCGTCTTTTTTTCCCAGTCATTGCTAATAAAGTGCTCTCTTTATGTTGTAATTTTCAACTGCAGATGGACCACTTCCACCTGGTCAATCCTTTGGTGGGATTATCTTTCGTTTTGCATCCAGTCCTGGTTTTGGCCAATCAACTTCTGCATTTGCAAGCTGTCCATTTGGAAATAATTCATCTCCTTTTAGCGCCCAGAGTTCTCCATTTGGTAAGTGATTTTGAAGTTCACAGGTAATTTAATCATATTATAGAAATGCTATGATTTGAAGAACTGAAGTTTTCCTTTGCAGCTATTGCGTGACATTTCTTTTCTTTTCTTTTTCTTATGAGAAATGAAAATGGGCCATTTATCTATTTCGTAACTCGTATTTTTATGAGGTTGTATTTAGGAAGCCAGACTACAACACCAACATTTGGGAATACTCCAACAGTTAGGCAGTCATCATTTTCTGGAAATCGTGGCGGAAGTAGAGTGGTGGCTTACTCTCCAACATCTGAGACTGACAACTCTAGCGAACAGCCTGGAAAGTTAGAGTCTATGTCAGCCATGCCAGTGTACAAGGATAAAAGCCATGAAGAATTGAGATGGGAAGACCATCAATTGGGAGATAAAGGTAGTTCTTAGTAAATACATTGTAAAATCTCTTTTTTTTTTTTTCCCAGTTATTGCCAATAAAACGATCTCTTTATGTTGTAATTTTCAACTGCAGGTGGACCACTTCCACCTGGTCAATCCTCTGGTGGGATTAACTTTAGTGTGTCTAATGCACAATCGAGTCCTTTTGCCTCTTCTACCACATTTCCTCAGTCATCTGCTAGTCCCTTTTCTTCATCCACTTCCCCTAGTCCATTTTCAAAACCTTTTGGACCTACAATTTCAATTCCATTTTGCTCCTGTAACTCTCTCTATCTTTAATACACTAACACACACACACACACACACACATACACATATTAATGCATAAAGATATGAAATCTGTATGAAGGCTGTATCTCATGCCTCATTATGCATCCTTATTATGGTTACAATGCACCTTCTGTCCTTCATGAATTTTTATGTATATTGTCTGAAAGTTTTAACTGAAAAGTGTCTCTATATCACTCTATTTATTTGTTCTTTTTGTAGGATCTTCTGTTTTTGACCAGAAACCTGCATTTGGAGGATTTGGTGCTACTACTCAAACAAATCCATTTGGCAGTACTAGTCAGCAGTCACAGCCTGCATTTTCAAGTAACTTATTTGGTTCTACCACACCTTTTGGTACGTCTGCACAGTCTGCATTTAGTGCTAGTAGTGCCTTTCCTTCATCAACCACCTCTGCCTTTAGTTCTGGCAGCACTCCTACCTTTGGTGCAAACAGTACTCTTGGCTTTGGTGCTTTAAACACTCCATCGTTTACTGCCCCAAGCAGCCCAGCTTTTGGCACAACACCAAGTCCAGGGTTTGGTACTGGATCTGGATTTGGTGTATCTAGCACCCCTGTGTTTGGATCTGCAGGTAGCTTTGGAACTTCGACCAGTTTTGGTGTTACCTGTTCTACCTTTGGTACTTCAAGCACTCCTGGATTTATGACTTCTAGTACTCCTTCCCCCTTTGGGAATTCAACTGCTCCTGCCTTTGGGAGTGCCCCTGCTTTTGGAACTTCAAGTACCCCATCATTTAGTTTTGCATCCGGTCCTGGTTTTGGCCAATCAACTTCTACGTTTGCAAGCAGTCCCTTTGGAAATAATCCATCTCCTTTTAGTGCCCAGAGTTCTCCATTTGGTGAGTTATTTTGAAGTTCACACGAAATTTAATCATATCAAAGAAATGCTAGGATTTGAAGAACTAAAGTTCTCCTGTGCAGCTATTGCCTGACATTACATTTCTTTTCTTTTCTTTTCTTATGAGAAATGAAAAATGGGCCATGTATCTGTTTTGTAAATCGTACTTTTATGAGTTTGTATGTAGGAAGCCAGGCTATGACACCAACATTTGGGAATACATTTGGGCAGTCATCATTTTCTGGAAATCGTGGTGGAAGTAGAGTGGTGGCCTACTCTCCAACATCTGAGACCGACAATGCTGGCGGACAGCCTGGAAAGTTAGAGTCTATATCAGCCATGCCTGTGTACAAGGATAAAAGCCATGAAGAATTGAGATGGGAAGACTATCAATTGGGAGATACAGGTAGTTCTTAGTAAATACATTGTAAAATCTTCTTTTTTTTTCCCAGTTATTGCTAATAAAATGATCTCTTTATGTCGTAATTTTCAACTACAGGGGGACCACTTCCACCTGGTCAATCCTCTGGTGGGATTAACTTTAGTGTGTCTAATGCACAATCAAGTCCTTTTGCCTCTTCAACTACATTTCCCCAGTCATCTGTTAGTCCCTTTTCTTCATCCACTTCCCCTAGTCCATTTTCAAAACCTTTTGGACCTACAATTTCAACTCCATTCGGTCCTTCACCTTCATCTAACCCTATCCAGTCGACATCAACATCATCTACCACATTTCAAGGCAGCACAGCTCCATCTCACTTTGGCACATCCAGTTCATCTACATTTAATTCAACCCCATCCTTGTTCCCTCCTAGCACAGGACAAACAAATCCGTCACCATTCGGAAATTTTGCTAACACTCAGCCATCTCTCTCATTCCAAACTAGCACACCTTTATTTGCGCAGACAGGTTCTGGATTTGGACAGGCCACCTCTTCTTTTGCACCAAGTACTACCCCCTCTTTTGCGCAGTCAAGCTTATTCAATACTGCTTCCGCTGGTTTTGCATTCTCAACCACTCCTCCTCTCACGTCTTCAGCTAACCAAGGGGTCTTAGGTCAAACGATTGTAAGTAGCTTTTAAGATCTTTATAATTCCTGTCTTTTACATCTTGTCTGTTTCTCCATTTTTTGTGGCAAGAAAAAGCATCATGTATTGGTAGGTAGGTAGGTATACTGGGAATTCTATATATCCTATGCCTTTTTTTTTTTTTACTTCACTGCTTATCCCCAGCGGGTCTGTTAGGAGATAAATATTGCAGTGGAATAGAAAATGTCAGAAGATGGAAAGAATCCGAACCTATACGTGGTTTTTTAAATAATTTGTCTAACACATTATTAATTGCACAACTGGGGTGTGTGCATGCATGCGTCCTTTCAAACATGTAATTTAGGTTCTGGGGTTTACATCAGGTGATTCAGTTATAGTATTATTTAATTGCTAAAAGTCTCTTTACTTTCAGTTGCCTCAATCTTCGCCTTTCCAACTTTCTCAAAATTCTCAGCCCACTGGTGGACTCAACTTAGGTCCGCCACAGACAGGTTTATACTTTTTTCCTTCTTTACTCTTTCTTCATCTGCTATATGATTCTTCAGAATTTTACTGATGGTGCTAACTTTTCTTATACTGCCTTCATAGCTGCTGCAGCTGGTTTTGTTGGTTCATCAAGCATTTTTCATCAGAGCATTTTTGAACCATTGTATGTCTTTCCTTGCGTACTGCATTTTCTTCTTGCATGATCCATGTTGGTGCGTGTCATCCATGTAACATGAATGGTTTGTTTTCATCATTCTTTATGATGATGTTGCTTGGTTTCCTACTTGTGTATTCATCATTTACGATGTTTATATCTTGCCTGTCCTTTCATGGGTATGAATCGGATTTACATTCTTAGTCCTGAATACATCAATTTATGATTTATGGAACAATGTTTTCTTTTTGCAGATCTACCTCGCAGAGTTCTGTTACTATACAACCAGTGCCTGTTACAAATGCATTTGGTACACTCCCTGCAACGCCTCAAGCGTCCGTTGGTCAAGCTGGAACTACACCTTCAGTTCAATATGGGATTTATATATATACATGTATATATAAATCTGAAATATAAATTCATGTGTAATAAGGAATATGTGTAATTAGCTATCATATTATATTAACTCAATCAGTATAAGGGTAATTAAATTATAATAATTAATTTGTATATTATTTTAATTTGAAATACTTTTTCTAATAGGACTTTTTCGTCTATTACATTAAACATCATATTTTTTTTGACAATTCAAAAGTTATACAAAGACGAAACTATTTTTTGGTTGCAAACTATTTTTTTTTTTACAATAATATATGTATATTATTAAAAATAACGTTTTAAAATTTTAAAACTATTTTAAAACTAAAATAGTTTACGACCAAAATGTTCTAAAAAAATAATATTTGAATTAAATTATTATTTAATTTTTAAGGTTTGTTATAATTACTAGTAAATGTATTAAAACATTCTTAATATTTCAATTTATTAATTATTTCCTTTCATAAAAATTGACATTTATTCATTAAATTTAAAAAAAAAAAGTGATTTACTTTACTCCTTTTCTGTCATTTTCTCTCTTTTTTGTTTATAAAGATTAATAAAATTATATATAAAAATCATTTTAAAAAATAAAAATAAAAATAAAAACTTTATTTTTCATTCAATCTCACCTATATAATACAATAAAGGTCTTGCGGCTTAGGAACAGTAGATTCCCAATTAATTTGACCCTTACCACTCAACAAAGGGCGTTGTTTTGAATAGTCTTCCTTGTTATTTATATAACTAAGTAATAATATTTTTATATTAAAAATAATTAAATTATTATAATATCGGGTTCACATGAGGATATATTTTTCATCCTTACTAACAAAAAAGAAATATTTTTTATCTCTACTCTCATGAAGAGAGAAAATAAAAAATTTTCAACCTGTTCGGGATAAATTTCCGTGGGAAATCTTGCCATCCCTACATTGAAGTCCATCGAAGACTGCATGAGCAGCTTGAGGTTAGTTTTTTTCACTCTTGCATCTAGCATGATTAACAAAATATGGCTTTTGGACTTTGGGGTTAGCATACAACTGTTGAGCCTTGCACATTACACAATTAGTTACTTATGAGGTAACATCATAAGTAACATTTATTTGGTAGATGAAGTTTTTGTTAATGGTTTAAATTTTTCAAATAGGACGTGTATTCAGAAGGTGTCTTGCAGATTGGCAAGAAGGAAACAATAACATCCGGAATTTTTATTTTTTAAAAAAATTATATTTTATTAAAAAGTAATAATTATTTTAAAAATATTTAACTAAAGTAATTAATATAAAAAAAAAAAAGTTTGGATTTACATTATTTTAAACAAATAATTATTTTTCATATTTGATTTTAATTTTAGATTTTATAAATTTTTATAGGTATTTATTTTATTTTGTATTGTTTAATTACTTAATTAATATTTTTATTTATTTATTTAGTTAATTAATTATTTTAACTATTATTTAATTAATTAGTTAATTTAAATGTTTAATTTGAAGGAATATTCTTAATATTAAATTTATTAATTTATCATTTTATATTAATTTATAATTTATTATTGATTATTTATCAATTTACTTATTAATTAAACATGGGTGGAATATTCCTCCATATTTTTTAAAAATAATATTTTTAAATTATTATTATTATTATTATTGAAAATCTTTTTTGCAATCAACATAGGTGAATTGGTTGTTTGACAAATTAAGGGTAAATTAAAAATTAATAAGATGAAAAAAGAAAAAGAAAAATCAAACATCAGAATTTTATAGTGATTTAGTCAACACTTATCTATGTCCACTCATCAAGATCACACTTGAGTATTTTACTTGATCATTTTGCGGGTGCAAGATCAAACTCAAATATTTAACCTTACATTTAAACCTTACAAAGTATTTTCATAGGCTTGCATTTCAAATCTTTACTAGTGTTTTCTTAAAAACTCATATTCAAATCTATATAAATATTTTACTAAGACTTACACTCAATCCTATATAAATGTTTTACTAAGGTTCACACTCAAACTCTTAAAAATTACAAGAGATGAGAAGAAAAAAATTCTTTTTTATTTTTTTCAAACTCTCAAATAATCAATGAGTTTTAACCAATTTAAAGATTTACAACTAATAGCACACAAAAATGATTTACAATAAATAAGCTCTTCAAGTCATAAATATGAATGATTTGGTGCAATAGTTCAATAATAAGTTCTCAATTGTTGTTTTTTTGTTTTTAAACTTTCTATCAACTCATATTTATAACATTGGATGAATTATAGCCGTTTGGCTTCATTTAATGCCAAATAAAGCAATTGATAGCTTTTCCAACTGCTAGTTTTTTGGTCTGATTTTTAAAAATAGCGGAGGCTATTTATCCAGAGTAATGGGGGCTACATAAAAGTAGTGGACACTACTTATTCCATTTCCCATACTTGAGCCACTGGATCTTTTGGATTTCTTAGTAGCGGTTGCAACTGCTCCGTAACGGGTTCTACTTAACTAAGTAGTGGGGCTACTTAAGTGTAGTTGCTGCTACTCTTCTAACATCTCTGACTTTTGGCTTCTGTGTCCATTAGTAGTTGCTGCGACTTATTTTGTAGAGGCTGCTATTTTCGTGCAACCTGCAACTTGAATTTTAATTTATTGCATTTCTCAAATATGCCCCCCCTTAGCATATGCACTTTTTCAAATGTATTAAACCTATGATTAATCACTAGTCATTATTTATCATGCCTTGACCAACTTAAACAAATTGTTAACAAAATTAGCACAATCAACATGTTTTGTTATTATCAAAATCAATATTAAACCCAAGGTGTTCAACAATTATTATTATTATTGTGATTATGATTATTATTATTATTATTATTATTATTATTATGTATGATCGGTGGAATGAAGGGAAAAAAGGAAACAAAAATGCAAAAAGAGAGAGAGAGGAAAGGAGTATCGGAAAGCTTAGGCTTCGAATGATGACACGAGCCAGCCAAGAGGACTGGCGACTTGCAAATGAACTAGGCAAAAGAAGCTCGCTGTCAGCAGTAGCCAAACGGCGGCTCAAGCGCCTTCCAAAGCGGTCACAGGTGTTTGAGCTTCTCAGGTCGATTCAAGGCTATTTTCGACAATTATTTCTAGCGATTCTTATTCTACTGAGTTCATGACCACAAAATGAGGAACACATGTTTTTTTTTCGACAACTGAGAGTAAGTGAATTATAATTTATTTTAAATTATTTGGAGTATTTTTAGAGGAAAATTTGTGAAAAATATTAAATTTTTATACTGATATTGAAATATTTATGTAGTATATAATTAAGAACTGTATTTAAATTAAGTGTATATATTGAGATAAATTAATATAATTAATTTAGAGTAATTATGAAAATTATTTGGTAATATTTATGAAATTGAGGTACCATAAGTTAAATAATTATGGAATAAACTAATTAGGGCAGTAATTAAATTAGGTAAATAAATTAATTTAAATTGAAATAAATTGTTGAAGTATGAGAATAATTTATTTGGACAATATATTAATTGTGGTGATATTTAAAAATATTTTAAGGTAATTAATTAGTGAAATATTAATTATAGTATAATTATAAATCAAAGATTAAGTAAATAATTATTTTATTAAATTTATTGAAGACCGATATTGAGAATTAAATTTCAGAATAATTATCAGATTATTATAGAAATTATTTTTGAATGTGATGATAATTAAATTATTGGTTAAATAAATTATTCAATTATGAATTAGTGAATTTAATTGTTGATAGTTGGATATTAGTATTGAGTAAATGTTTTTGAGACTAATATAAATTGGATAAATAATTTGGATTATTTTAAAATTATTATTTTAAAGTTTTGTTGATTAAAGAATAATTATATTTAATTGGTTTGAGTAGAAAATAAATTATAATTATTGAGTTGAAGATTCAATATTTTAGAAATAGTTAAATTTGGAAACTCGGGAGGAATCAGTTGAATTGATGATAATTGTTGAGGGGCCATGGGATGTTTATTAGAAGTGTTATTGTTTTTATTTCAAGGGGTTATATCATAGTTTTAGTGGAAGTTCTATCGAAATTTCAGTGAACTCTTGAAAGTCATTTTTTTTGTAATTTCAGAATTAGTGTTTGAATATTTTATTCTAATGATTCTTGTATTTAATTTTAGTGTTCCAGGTGTATTCCTTGAAGTCTGTTAGAGGACGCTCTGAGAAGAGCCAGTCGGTTTGATGGTTATCAAGTTTGTGAGTGATACTTTCTAACATAATTTCCTATTTTTCATGCATATACATATATAAGGATATGTGCATGTGTATGTTATATTATAATTTGTGTTGTATATTACCTATAGTTTCTCTGATAGAATTAGGATGATATATGACCAATTAGGATGTGGATATGATATGATGAATATGTGATAAGCATGATAGGATGAGTTATGACTCGACGCTGCTTGCCAATCGGGATGGTACTTCTTGACTTAGGCCGTGACGATGGAATCCCATGGATTGAATTTAAGATACAATATTTGGACTAAGAGAACCAAATAGGGGGAATTGACTCCCACATTGAAGTTTAGTGTGGTTTATGTGGACTAATTCTCATTTTTGTTTGATTATATGATTATCTGTTTGTACGACATGTTGCATGAGTATTTTCTTAATAGAATAATTAGATGGCACCAAGTGAGTATATTGAATAGTATCATTTACTGAGTCAAATGCTCACTCTTGTTCAACTTATTTTTCCAGTTAAGCCTTAGAAGTTGGATCATTATTAAGTCAATATTGCCATTTCTTCCTTCAACAGTGAAAGTTTATATTTATTGATTAATATCATATTTATTGTAATTAATTTAGAGCTAGGCATGATTATTTTTTTGTTGAATTCATTGTCTCTATTTAAATTTCTTGAAAGTTTAAGTTGTTATAGTCAGAGGATAGTTGGGCTTCCTCATTCGATTGATATGGTACTAAGCATAAATATTTTTATGATATTGATGTAATGGATATGATAGCCCTGAAGTGCATAATTTGAGGATGTGATTGTTGGTTCTGCTTAATAGGTGGGTTTTAACCTTGTCTTTATGACAGATGTAGTTGTCATAATTTAAATTTGTATCATTTAGTGAGATGTCAGACATACTATGGGTTCTAAAAACCTTAAGTTTTCTCGCTTCCTAGTGCCAATCACGTACCGTCAGGCTCGGAGCATGACATAAATAATGGAAGTAAATTAATGAGAATATATTTGCAAATATACTACTAAACCTGGAATAAGGTCTTTCGTTGATTATATATAACTAAGAATTTAGGTTACAATAATCTAATTTAAATTGATTGAATATTTATATGTATCCTTTATAAAATTAGATTATTTAAGGAGACCTTATATTCAGAGTCTCTTTTACGTGGTTTTGTAATTTGCAGCTGGAAGCATCATTGAATTAGCAACTAACTCAAAAATCGCATGGTTTAAGATCATTTGCAGAGTTGTTCACATTCGACTACTGATATGCTATTTTTTTTTTTTATCTTATTTGACATTTTCCTCTTTTTATTGTGATTGAATTGCCTTTTTAATTTCTTTTTTGTTGTTTGTTCTTTCAATTTATAGGCAGAACAAGAGACATATGAAGTTTATGCTCAGATCACCTTGTATCTAGAACTAGATGTGAGTAAATATGTTTTATTTTGGATTTTTTTAAATTGTGTTTTTGGTTTTTATTTTGCAAAAATCAAAATTGGGTCTAGATCAATTCTTGCCGTTTGTTTATAAACAGTATTTTCATTTTCGATTTCTCTATACTTATTAAATGATTTTTATTATAATTTGTATACTTTTATTGGCTGAATATAAAATAAATAAATCCAATAGATCATCTTGATCTTAGTGGTTCTATTTTGCATAACAATTACAATGGAAGGTCTGTCACCAAATATAAGTGTTCTATGGTGAGAGCAAATATTTCATTGTTATCTTATTTGTAGAAAGTGGAGTAATTTGATGTGTGGATTTAACACTAAGACATCTGTTTGACTTTGGTTTCCATTTGTAGGTGTTGATTTGCTGAAGTTTTTGTCACGTCCCAATTTTTGGAACATGATGATCCTAGGATGTAAGAATAGCTTATGGCAACTAACATCCGTAGAATCCTTGTTACATCTCATTTTCTCCACCTGTTATATTAGTTTCAAAATTCATTCCCATTTATTTATCATTCTTTATTCATTATCATACTAAATACAATATATTTCATATAAATATCACTTAATTGTTATAAGCATATCCTTACATTAAGATTCACATAAGTACCATTTTAGTTATAAACCATGGAGCAGCTAGAATTTTACAAAATATAACATTATACTAGTATTTGTATTACACAATAATATTGGTCCCACAGAGAAAGAAAGTCTGGGAACCCGCCCTTACTCCTGATCTGAAAATGTTTAACAATTAAAGAGTAAGTATAAATATACTCAGTCAGTTAAATATACATCATATTACATATGAGCTAGGTAGGTAGCAACAAAATAAGAAGAACAAGAATAGATTTATAAATTGCACACCAAATGCTTTAGTTAAGAAAATAGATATCAATAATAGGTAATATTGAATAAATATGTCAATGGTATTGAACACATATCACATATAACAATCTCATATAAATTACATAAGGTCGGTCAAGCCTTATGACTAGGACATTAACCATTTTCAGCTAAGGTTACAGTATTTATTGTGTACAATGCCGATAGTATTCACTCATTACCCAATCAGTAAGGTAGTTCTATCAAATCAACATATAAATAGTCAAAAGGAAACATTAATAACATTAGTTAATATATGAAAAAGATATAGTACAATGAATCAGTCAATAGATACATAGGTTACTCAATGATCAATCGGTGCCAACATATATCAGTATACAAGTAATAGGTTCCATAATTGGTACAAGAATTGACATGATACTCAAGTAAGGGGTTAGGTTGAAATGTGGTCATCCAATATTAGTTGCACTGGTGTAATTGGCTAGCCAATGTCGCTGGCAACGATGGTATTGGCTTTAGTAGGCTATTGAAATTTCAATGAGACATTTTGTCAAATACTTGGTATGCACAACTTTAGGGTCATTATTTCCATAACAAGCTCACATTGCAAAGAATATAATGGCAATAGCAAATATGACAATTACAAAAAGTAAAACATGGAAAATATAGCTTGAAACAAGGAAGAAATACAAAGGGAAATGGGAATGGGTAATTCGGCCAAACATGACCATCTCAAATTGGCTTCGTAAATTCATGTAATGGTTATAAATATGTAAAATGATGTATAAATAACTCATCTTAATTGCTAAATTAGCCAAAACTCTTCAAATTGACTTTCAAACTTCTAAGTAAGCATTTATGCCCCAAGTTTCCCATTTCCATCATTTTTTCTATTTCCTTTTTGTACTGCATCAATTAAACATCATATTAACAGTTAATTCAAGTATAATTTCTAATTATTTGACTGAATTTATATTTTTCCCGAATTCTAGGGTTTTAATTCTAAAATTTTCTTTTAATACTCACTATTGGCATTTTTGATTCATTTTTTGTTATCTTGAGCTACAAATGTCCAATTACTTTGATTCTTTTTCCTTCTTAAACTAGACATCTTGGGTTAAAATATATCCAAAATCTATATTAATTCAAATACTACAAAATTTATGGTGATTATTTGAATTTAGCCCTGCTGTCCTATAACTTTTATCCGGACAAGTTCCAATAACATGATTGTAACTCCTAATATATATATCTAATGCTAAAAAAATTTTATAAAAATTTAGATAAGACATAGATGAACATTTTTTATGTTTAATATTTTTCCTAATTCAAACTCTAAGATTCTCAAATCATTAAAACATTGTAGTATTTTTTTGTTGAGCTTTCCATTCAAGGCGGTTTCAGTTATTGCCTAATATCTCATTGCTCACTTCTAATTTTACCAAATTGTTTTACAAGAATATATTTAAGACCTAAATCTAAAATTTTTATGTTTTGTACTTTCCCAAATTCATTTGTTAAGACTATAAAATCAAAGGTGTAACTTTCAATTCTAAACTGAATTTATATGTAGGAAACCCTAATCCAAGATTTTGCAACTTCAAACCCTAGTTTTCCATTCTTTTTCCTACATATTTTTCATTTTAATTCAACAATATTTTAAGATTTCAAATTATATGAATAAATTATAAGATAAATGATAAGAATTTACCTTAGAACTTGACATATTGTTGGATGATTTGGTTAAAGATGAAGAAAATTTTTGGAGAATGAAGCTTTGGTGAATTCGGCCACCATTCAAATGATGAAGAAGATGGAGCAAAATGTAGGTTCTATTAATTTTTAAAATATTTAGATATGAAATCCACCAAAAAGTGCATTTCTTATTTTGTTTTTGCTTAGTTTCCTTATTTATGGTTATGTCACTCGTGATTTCTGATAATTTTCAAGTATATGAAAAATTTTCATTATACTTTCAATCTTTCTTTAACTCATTAAATTTAATTTATCTTAAAATTGAGTAAGCAATTTAAAATATTAGGGTTTGTGGTTAAAATTTTGGGTTTATGAAAGTATAAAGGCAATTTAGTAAAAATATAGCATAATAATTAAAATTAAGATATACTTAATTTTAGTACTGGAAGTGAGAAGTGATTTAAGTTATTTTTCATTGTTTTTTCATTTAATACTGTCATAAGGTATTGTTCTAAACTTTGGATAGGAAATTCCTAATTTAGCCAAAATTTTCCATTTATTTATAATTTTGTCATTATTTGGTTTTCCATCACTTCAGTTTCACTTTTCCATTATTTTTTCTTATCATCACTTAGCATTATGTTAATCCTATGGTTACTCACTTTTCAAGATTTAATATTGAATTAGCTTGTTATATTGGAGAACTTCTACAAATGTTTTGGATTAAAATTGGAAAAAAAATTCCTTATATTTATAGTATATTCTAGGATTTTCCAGTTTTTCATTTCTTAAAAAAAAAAATTTGATAGTTTTTCGTATGAATATTTCGTTTATGATATTGCCATTAGCCATAAGGCTAAATCATTGCCCCTGCTTCTTGGCTTTCGTCTACATTGCAATCTCATCAAAACTTAAATCACATCTTTCAGTAAGTTATTTTTTATTTGTACGGATATATATATATATATTTTTTTTCTAAGATTGATTCTTCAGTAAGATTGGACAGATTGTTTGCACAAATCTTAAAGGTTTTTTTTTTTTTTTTAAAGTAGTTTCAACTATAATACTTAATATGCATTTGATATGAAGATTCTCTATGTGATATTTGTGGTTTCCTCTATAAAAGGAGTTATAACTCTTTTTTGAGATCGTTCTTTAAATCTTTGAAAATTACTTTCTTCCAGTTGTTTGTAAGTGCTCATTATGTTCATTATTGCTTCTATGTGGGATGGTATAAGACTCTTTTATTGATCAGTTGTCCAATAGAAAACAAGTTAATTATATATTGTGAAACTGTTAGTGGCTTAAAATCAGGAAACTACATAATAATTCGTGTCCTATTGCCATTTGAATGGTGAATACCCTATTAATGGAACCATAACTTTTTACCACCTATTGGCTAAAAAAACAAATGAAAGGACGTCCTTTATATTGTGGGGAGCATGACAACTATACAATCACTTGTCTCTTTTATTGTGCTTTTGTTTTTGTTTTTAATATGTAATTTTATTCTTGAATGGGTAATTTTGTTATTTTTGTTTTTTTCTTCTCATCTTTAACAGGTAAAGATGATCATAAACAAGTGAGCCTTAAATTGAATTTAGTGGAGTAAGCCATTGTTTATTACTGTTTTCTCATCAAATTCAATTTATTTTTTAATTCATTATTTGGAGATATTGATTTTCTTGATAATCATAATTCATAATGGGAAATTTCTTTACTGTTTCTGATTGCTTTTTAATTTTTGAACTGACTATTATTGATGCTTTTAACAATAGTGGTTAAAACCGGACTGGATCGGTCGATTGAATCGAAAATAGAATTAAGATTCGGTTCGATTAATTTTCAAAAATTTGTTCTCAATAATCGGTTAAAAAACTGGTGAATTGACTGATTAATCGGTAAATTAGTCGAATTGGGTCGATTTTTTCGATTTGAGTGGATTCAATATTTTTTTTAATTTTTAATCAAAAATAATAAATGTCAAATTATATATATATATATATACCGATTTTTTTTTATTCAATCCTAATCGAACTTTTAATTTTATTAATTTTTTAACCGATCCAGTTTTGAAAACATTGCTTTTAACTATTCTCCCTCTTCATTTGTATTGTTGGTACTGCGTCAGAAAATTTATCTTTGGATTGAGTTTAGAACATTTAGCACCATTTTTCAATAACTTTTTCATTTTCTATTATGATTGATTGATGAATGTGGTATCGAGTTTAGATGAACAATTCTAGATTGATCATTTCACACGTCTTTTGTTTTTCAGTTTTTGATAATTTATTTTTAGTTTTATTTAAGTCAATCCCCCGATTCAGAACTGGATTCTAAAATTAGTGGAATGGGAATAATAGCATCATAATTTTTCAAAATTTACCAATTAAAAAAATTAGTATAAATAATGGATTTTGTTATACATTATATTTTATGCTTATTAATTTATATCAATTAAATTGTTATTGCAACGATTCATCAATCTTTTAGCACTGTGAAATACATGTTTTATAATAATAAAAATTATTTCTATAATAATAAATTTTTATTTTGTAAAATTAGTTAAATTTTAAAAATTAAAAAGTAATTTAGTTAAAAAATTTTAACGAGTAATCAAATAAAAAAAATTAAATAACTTTAGAATTTGCTTAGAGCATCATTTTTATAGTATGATTGAATTGAGAATACACTTGTAAAATTCAAATATCCTTCAATAACAAAGAGTATTATTTGTTAATTAACATTATTTGATTATGATAGTGAATTTGAACATGCATAATTAAAGATCCGTTATATATATCTAATTCATATCAATCTATAACAATGTAATTATTTAATGGGATAAGTAAAAAAAAAAAATACTTGTGATTTGGATTATTTTTACTTTGGTGTCTGAATTTTTTTTTTTAATAAAATGGGGTTTGAGTTTTGCACCGTTAACATTTTGGAGTCTATAATTATAACACCTTTAATTCTTAGTGATGTGGTGTTGTATGATATATGCGGACTTGACTAATTTATTATTTTAATATGACTTAATGCCATGTGGATTAATGGGTCCTATTTTTTATTTTTTGATAATAAAATATTAAATTTTAATAATTTTAAAATTAATTAATTTTTAATTTTTATTAAAAATTAAAAATATTATGAACCCTAATTTTCATATTAATTCCTTCTTCTTTCTCATCCAAAGACTGGAGATGAACATCCAAGGATTGAATTAATCCTCAAATTAATTCAAGAATCTAAAATTTTAGCCAATAAAAAAAACTGGAAAAAAAAAATCAAAAATTTATTCAAAAAATTTAAAAAACTTAGTTTCACGAGTTAATTTTTCTCATGATCTTTGGACTTATGACTTGTGCACATTATGATTTTAAATTCAATTTTGTTATAAAAATATCATTCAATTTCGATTAACGGTCACATTAATATCATTTTAGCATTTTTCGGTTGGTTAGGCTAATGATAATTCGATTTGCATTCCATGTATGCAAATTTGGATTGCCATTTTGCCATGTCAGCACACACTCATCGCTACCCCTCTCTCTCCTCGCGTGGGTTTCTTTTCTCACCCCATTTACCCCATATTCAGACTTGAATTAAAGCCATAACTCTCTCTCTCTCTATCGCAAAAACTTTCTACGAGCCCATTCTCATATGAAATTCAAAAATTACTCATTAATCCAATATTTATATTGTGGAATTGGGCAGGATAATTTGGCGCTCAAGTTCTAATAAAGAAGTTTAGGATAGAATCTATGAAAAGGGAAAAAATAGAAGGTGTGATTTTTAAAAGAAAGTTACTTTGAACAAAATCAAATTATTGTCCAAGGTTGTCAATGGCGGGACAACAATCAAGTAAAAAAATAACTTTCTTTTGTCTTTATTATTCTGTGTATAATAACTTATGCATATTGTTTTTTGTCTATATTATACGTATGGAAATAATGGACACATAAAGCTTTTGTCTGTTTGATAGCCAAACTGAATAATGAGTTTCAAATATTTTATTATACTTGGTAGGGTTGTGTTGAATTTGAAGGCCAATTTGTTTGTTATTTAATTAGGTCAATGCCATTTTGTCGTCCTCTATATATTAGGGCTGAGAAAATTAGGGTTATTATTTACATTAGGGTTATTATTTACAATTAGTTCCTCATTAGTTATTTAATAAATATATTTCTGAATCAACTCTCTCTAAGTTAATTAGCAAGCATAATGGTGTATTATGTGCATCAGTTCTAATTTAGAAATAGTAATTTGTATATTCATGTTGGGTAAACTTAGTAATTATAATTGGTTGTTGTTTAACAATGCATATGGTACATTTACCATCAAAGTTCATATTATAATGGAGTGAAGGGTGGATACTCCTATTTTGATGGTGAAGAGCATCTGCTATGGAATTACCATACTGATTGGTTGTTTGCAATACAAATTGATGAAGTGTTACATAAAATAGGAGTAAGGGTAATTTGAAATACTTGGTACAGGATTTTAGGCAAGGACAATGTTGATTGTTTGAGGCCTGTTGTCATGACCCAACCCGGGAGTCGCGACGATTTTAGGATACGGGTGATGCATAAGCGACCAGTACCACGAAGAACCCAAAACAACTATCTATATGGCATGCATTACAATAACAAGCTCTTTATAGCTTGACAAATTCATAAAAATTTGGACAGTATTTCCTTTATATAAGGATCATGGCCCAAAACAAAAACACACACAAATAACACTTCTATAAATATTCCACCAATTATCTCCAACAATGGATCCATCTGGATCTCCAATATCAACTCAATATGAACACATATATCCATCAATATCCATAATTATTATATCACAAATGTAACCACAATATATATATATCTTATATAACACTATAAATACGCAAACACAAACCTATACGAATGCTACTCTTACACACATAGTCCCATGGAATCTCTGTACTATATAATGATTTACACATACTTTTGAAGTTTAGAATTTTACATAATAACTAATACTATTCCAAGGCGGAGGAACGGATTGCCAATGGAATGCGGCC
>CANXYC010183445.1:0-18589 GCA_948193065.1 Aleurites moluccanus
AACCTCATTATTTTCCAAATAATAGCAATAATTAGGAGTGATTCGTTGATATCCCCTTCCTCGTGGGAACGATACTTACTCATCATTATTACTTGCCACGCGACCTGTATACTTGCAGTACCGCAAAGTCGCAACACTCTGCCCCTACCCATGGGAACTGACCTCGAAGCCTGAGCCACATGCTGACCTAATTCTCTGTCAGCCTCGATAGTCCTGCCCACAATGCCTCTGCCTGAACCTTGCTGCTCACTAATACCTCTTTCCCTAATCATCTGATCTGTAGCCTGAGAAGCCTGTGGTCTTCCTCCAACAGATGATTGCAGACAATTCTTGAGAAAATGACCTTGTTGTCCACACCTAAAACATGCTCCTGAGGCACAGCGACAAGGGCCATTATAAAATTTTCCGCATGAAGGAAATAAAGGTTTAAGAGCCCTGGATGATGTAAAACTAGCTGAACCATGGCTCATATGAGAAGTGGGTCCAGGAGTAGTCCGACTCTGCTGTGGCCTCTCTGTAGGTACTCTATACCCACTCCTAGAAACTGACGGATGTGCCACCCCCATACTTTTCATTCCACTGTCCTGCTTAGAAGAACTGTCTGCTTTGAATTTCTTCTTCTCAACCCTTTCTGATCTGGCTTCCATCTCCCTATTCTCAATTTTCCTAGTCTTATCCACTAGCTTAGAGTAGGAATCAAACTCAAGGGTAGCTAGGAGTTTAAATAATAGAGCCACTAATCTTCTGCGAAACCTTTGAATCCGTGCCGCTTCTATAGGCACCAAGGCTGGAGCAAATTCACTCAATTGATTGAACTTCCTGGCATACTTTGAAATACTCATACCAGGTGTCTGAACCAATCTTTCAAATTCTAGGGACTTACCTTCCCTCACACTCTCTGGAAGAAATTCATTCAGCACCAATTCCTTAAATCTCTCCTAAGATAGCTCTGCATTTTCCTGAAGCATGTCAGAAATGCTTCTCTTAAACCAATCCTTGGCTTTTACTGTCATTTAATATCCCACAAATTCTATGGCTCTTTTGTCAGAAATCCGCATAATTTGCACTTTCTCTTCAATTTCCTCTAGAAAATTTGTAGGATGCACTTCACCTTTATACTCCGATGGCTTGAGCTTGAGAATCCTCTCAAATGATACCTCTTTCACTTGATGTACAACAGGTGGTGGAACTATCGGAGGAACAAAAGTTTCTGGAACCTGAACTGGAGGTACCTGTTGCTTCCTTTGCTGAGTAATGAACTCAGTTATCATTTCATAGTTCCTCTGCAGCTAATCTAATTGCTGAGCCATATGAGCCACATCTACTGGCGATACAGGAGGGACCTCATTTCCTCCATTTCCACCCACAAAACCCTTTTTAGAAGGTAGATCTCGCCTAGGACGGCCTCGACCTCTTCCTCTACCATGCTATGGAGGCATCTCGATACTGATAAGAAGAACAAACATTATCAGACTCACTACGCATACTTGACGCAAATATATATACCAAAGGAAGACACAATTGAACGAGACACAAATCCTATGCTCTGTAGTCATCTTAATCAACACTTATACTAGTGCTCATGCATCTCTTTCTATCTTTTATGTTAAGGATTATAAACCTATAGCTCTAATACCACTTCTGTCACACCCCGACTCCAACGGTGCGACGATCCTAGGGCAAGGGTAGGCTTAAGGCCACCATAAACCCGTAGAACTCTCATATCCTGGATCTCATACACATTTCATATCTATATCATACCTATATATAAATATCTTTAAAACATTCATTTCATAGATTTAAGTAAGAACCATTCATAAATATATATGTTTATCATTAAAGAATTTCCTCTTGTTCCTTACCGATCAAAAGATACTTCCCACATCACTAAGGAATAAGGGTAACCCATTTATAACAATTTAGTCATCAAAATATTATCATCCCCAACATCCAACTACGGAGCTCTAGAGTACACTCCCAATACATATAGTACCATACTACAATTCAATATATATATATATATATATATCAAAATGATTACAATGAAAGCTTCTTGGAGGAATGAGTCAAGAAGCTCTATCTTCTAAATTAGCTCCCTCTCGAGCTACACTATCACCTGAAATCCACAGAAGAGGAGTGATCCTTCAACTCAGTAAGATATGAACATGCAATATATAAGAAATACATCATTCCGAAAGAAAGGTCAATCCAAAGAAAATGGGTAGGAAAAATACCAAATGGTTATGCTTACAAGAACAGAAGTGCTCACAATCGAATAACACTATCAAATTATATGGTAGAACTACAGAGTGCATCAGTAGCCTTGCTACTTATCACAACAGAGCGCATCGGTAGTCCTTCCTACCTTATCGTAAACGCATGCTTAGCCAGGCATACGCCTAGAGCTCATGGTCCCCTCTAGGTGGAACACTGATAAAAACCCTATCAACTAGGTTTCCAAAGTGCACAATGGACCAATGAATTTACTCTTATTGGGAAGGGCGTTCTATCCATAGGGTTATTCGGTTATAATCTCATAAGAAACACATTGGTCACAAGATCGTCAATATGTAATATAAATTCAGTCAAGTTGACAAACGGTTTCATATGAACTTGGTCCAAGGAAGAATGATCAAGCCATTTACATTCATATAATGTAATCACATGGAACAAATCAATATTTGTTTGAGAACATCGTAGGGATTTTAATTAATAGGTGCATAATACAATATCATATATGTGAGCATTAGGAAGGTTTGAAGAATTCATTTCAAGAAGCAAATTACATATGTAATGTTCATACTTACCTCTACACAATTTACTCTTGAGTTTCCTTTAATAGTTTGCTCAACAATAATCTCCTCAATTTTCTTGGCTTTCTTCTCCTATGAAATTTTCCCAAACATTCAAAATTAGGATTTTCCTTAATCAATAATACTCAATATGTTTTCTTAAAATTTTACCATCTTATAATTTCTATTTTTTGATTCCTAACATCAATTTAGTTCAACTTTTAAAGAAAATCTGAATTTAATTTCGAAATTACTGTTCATGTTACTATTCATGACAGCCTATAAATTCTGATTTCTCCCATTTGAATTACCATTAATAACCTCAAAATGCTTGTAATAAATTCTATATACCCTTAATTAACTATTCTAACTACCAAAATTTATTAATCTAAAAGAAAATGATATTTGAAGAAAATTTAGCTTATTTCTTCAAAATTGATTTTCTTGAGAAAATCTGCTTGAAACTAAAGATTGATGTCTTAGAATATGATAATCTAGAGATTTAATGCATTAATTTTGAGTATTAAGGCATTATAAAAATAAATGGAACTAATCTGAAAAGAACTGAAGAAGAACGAAGAGAAGAGGAAAGAAAATCGTGCAGAGAAATCGCTACTGGACACTGGTTAAATAGGCTACTCCCTCAAAATTTTCGCTCACCAGCTCACCTCTCCAATCCGCCTTGGCAATGCCACCTCGCATATGCCAGCTTGCAATTCCCACTTTGCCAATTCGCTCCGGCAATGCCACTTCGCATAAGCCAGCTCGCAATTCCCACTTCGCCAATCCACTCCGATAATGCCACTTCGCATAAGCCAGCTCGCAATTCCCACTTTGCCAATCCGCTCCAGCAATACCACTTCGCCAAAGCTACTTCGCTAATCCCACTTCGCATGTCCAATTCGCATTTGCCATCTCGCATATGCTGCCTCGCCAAACTCTCCTTGCGAACTCCTCTTCGCATATGCCACCTCGCCAACTCTCCTCGCAAACTCCACTTTGTATATGCAGTTTCGACAATGCCTCTTCGCCAAACTCCTCTTTGCCTAACTCCACTTCGCATATGCCACCTCACGTATGCCTCTTCGCCTAACTCCATTTCGCATATGCCTCTTCGCCAAACTCCTCTTAGCCTAACTCCTCTTCACATATGCCACCTCGCATATGCCTCTTTGCCTTACTTCATTTAGCTTTCTCACATTGCCGGCTCGCAAATGCCACCTTGCATTTGCCGGCTCGCAAATACAGCTCTGCCAAGCTGGAACCCTTCCTCGATAACTTATATTTAATCAGCTCTCAAATGAGCTACAAATATCCAAAATCCCTAATTCTTTTTGTCACTTAAAATAGACATTCAAGAGTCCAACATCTCCAAAATTTAAATTAAAAGGATAACTACACAAACTATGGTGACTCTCTAAATTTCACCCTGACTTACTGCCTAAAATTCATCCGAACAGGCATGAGTAATTCCTCTCTCCACTGAGTTATACTTATCCAAAGATCCTGAAATTTTACAGACAACATCACAAAACATAAAGAGACATTTCTTATGTTTATACTTTTGGCTTATTCAGACTCAATCTTTCCCAAAAAATTCAAATATACTCAAATTCCTGCAGAAAATAATGAACCAGATAGGTTCTAGTCAAGGAAGTATAACTCTTCATAAACACAGAATTTTATAGAACCATTTTACAAAATTAAATATGAGATATAAATCTACAACTTTTATATTTTACACTTTACCAAATTAATCATTTAAAATTAAGAAATCAGCCTCACAAAATCTACCCTGCAACCAGAAATTTCTGGATTTCTCAAAATATTTTATATCCTCTATTAATTCGACAAACATACAATTAATAAGATATCCAAAAATGACAGATATTACATGGAATCAGAGCAAGAATTAAATTAAATCATAATTAATAATGTATATGTCTCATAAGATATAAGTGAATCATAGAGCAATAGAAATTCCTATATCGTCAATTGTAAGTTATTTGTTATGTGTGTATTTTGCGTACCATTAATTTATCTACATTCTTGTGATTTTGTTGCAGTAAAATGCCACCAAGGGGACTTTCGAGAGGGAGAGGATGAGGTAGAGGTATTATTCATGGGGAGCTTGCTAGACGGGGACCTTATCGATTTGGCAGGGGATTGGAGGCTGATGTAGCTTCCCAGATATCAAAAGGGAGAGCTGAGTCTGCTGAACCACCACAAGTAAGAAGACGAATTGAAGTGGAAGATAAGGAAGCAATGAAAAATGTGGAGGCAATGAATGAAGAATTAATAAGAGAAAATGAGCGACTGAGAAGGGAAATAAAAGAACTGAGGAGAATTAGGCAAGATCCTATGCCTGCACTTGTGCCACCACTGGTACCTGATGTTCCTCCACCAGTAGTGGTACCACCTCCTAGACCTGTTGTGCGGCCTGAGGGCTGAAAGATTATTGATGAGGGCGGTGTCACTATATTTAATTTTTTGAAATTGAGTTTGCTTGAGTTTAGTGGAAGTAGGGAGATAAGCCCATTGAGTTCTTAGAGCAGCTAGAAAAGGTTGTAAAGAAGTTGCCATGCTCCGATGCCAAAGCTATAGAATTAGTTGGCTTGTTGTTAAAAGATAGAGCTAGGGATTGGTTCGAGAGGCATATTGATGACAAGTTGTATGGTGATAATCCACCAAGCTGGGTAGAGTTTAAACAATTGATGACTGATGAGTTTCTTACTGAGGGGGAAAAAGATAAAAGAGTAATTCAGTTTGAGAGACTAGAACTGGGGAATAGAAGTGTACAAGAATATGCTAAGGAGTTTCTGAGGCTAGTTAAAATTTTCAAACAGATAGTTCCAAATGAAGCTGCTGAAATCAAAAGATTCAAAAGAGGACTGCATGCTTCCTTACACAATGCATTGTTGCCAATAGAGTTTACTTCTTTGACTAAGTTAATCGATTAGACCACTCAAATGAAATTGAAATATAAAGATGAAAGAGTAGCACATGAGCAAAGAAGAAAGAGTAGTGGTAGAGATCATAGTAGCTAGTGGAGGATAGGGGAGTAGAGATCACAGGGTAAAATAACAGAGAGTGGGTTTTGGTTTTCGCAGAGTCAAATAGCTGTTAGTGTTGGGGGAGGTCAGAGCAGATCAGTTGTAGCATCTTCAGCTCCTAGGATGTCCGCTAGTGCACCTAGGACATGACAGTCTAGTAAGACTATTCCTACATGTCAGACTTGTGGCAAGAGGCATCCATAAACATATAGGTGGTTGATTGGGGCTTGTGTTAGATGTGGACAAAAAGATCATTTTGTGAAGGATTGTCCAGTTACTAGAAGACAGTAGGGTATTTCATCAGTATCACAACCTATAGTTCAGCAAGATTAACAGGATAATAGGAACCAGGTAGGTAGAGGCAGAAGCCAGAATACTACTGCTATACCTACATAGTCACCTGCTGGCAGAGGACAGGGCAGAGTGTTTGCCCTCAGTCGACAGGAGGCTTAGACATCAAATATCACAGTGGAAGGTACAATTCTAAATTAAAATAATTTGGCTTTAGTTTTATTTGATTCGGGTACTACCCATTCATTTGTATCTTCTGTTTTTGTAAAGAAATTGGGTAAGGGTAGTAGGAAAATGGAGTTTCCATTGGAGATCTCTACACCATTAGATAAAACTGTTATTATAGATCGAGAATATGATGTGTGTAGTAGAGATTGAAGGGAGGAGACTTCTATTGACATTAGTAGAATTGCTTGTGTTAAAATTAGATGTTATATTAGGTATGGATTGGTTAGCACAACATAGAGCTTATACAGATTGTTATAGGAAAAGAGTGGAGTTCAAGCTAGAGGGGCAATCTAGCTTTGTGTTTCAAGGCCAAAGGTGTGGTAGTTTGTCTAAGATTATTTCTGCTATAAGAGCTAGAAAGCTTTTAAGAAGGGGTTGCTAAGGCTATTTAGCTCATGTGATAGACACTTGCAAGAGTGGATCCAATTCCAATAGTGAATGAATTTCCACATGTGTTTTCAGAGGAATTACCTAGATTGCCACCAAAAAGAGAAATTGAATTTGAGATTAAAATTTTTCCAAGAACTAACTGTATTTCTATTCCTCCGTACCGAATGGCACTAACTGAATTGAAGGAGTTAACATTGCAATTGCAGGAGCTACTTCACAAGGGGTTTATCCGGCCTAGTAGTTCACCTTAGGGAGCGCTGATCTTGTTTGTCAAGAAGAAGGATGGATCTTTACGAATGTATATTGATTATTGACAATTAAATAAGGTGGCTATTAAAATTAAATATCCTTTACTAAAAATTGATGATCTATTTGATCACCTACAAGGTCCAGTCACTTCTCAAAAATAAATCTTCGATCGGGTTATCATCGATTAAGGATCCGAAAAGAAGATGTACAGAAGACAACTTTCCGGACCAGATACGGGCATTATAAATTTTTGGTGCTGCCATTTGGATTGACGAATGCTCTTGCTGCATTTATAGATCTTATGAATAGGGTATTTAAACCATTCTTGGATAGATTTGTCATTATTTTTATAGATGCCATTCTTGTCTAAACTAAAAGCTGGGAAGAACATGAACAACATTTAAGAATGGTACTGCAGACCCTTCGAGAACATTAGTTGTATGCCAAATTTTCAAAATGTGAATTTTTGCTTTCAGACGTGTGATTTATGGGTCATGTTATCAGTGGTGAGGGTATTAAATTTGATCTTAAGAAGGTTGAAGTAGTTGCAGAATGGCCTAGACCATCTAGTGTGATAGAAATCCTTATTTTTCTGGATATGGCCGGCTATTATCGTCGATTTGTAAAGGATTTCTCTAAAATAGCTGCACCATTAACTAGATTGACAAGAATGCAAATTAAATTTCAATGGGATGATGCCTATGAAGAGAGCTTTCAGAAGCTCAAAACTTGTCTCACTATAGCTCCAGTATTAGCATTGCCATCAGGCACCGGCGGATTTGCTGTTTATTGTGATGCTTCACGAGTGAGACTTGGATATGTATTGATGTAGCATGGAAAGGTGATTGCTTATGCATCCAGGAAACGAAAGAAACATGAAGTAAATTATGCCACACATAATCTAGAGATGGCAGCGGTGATCTTTGCTTTAAAAATTTGGAGGCATTACTTGTATGGAGAAAAGTGTGAAATCTTCACTAACCATAAAAACCTTCAATACATCTTTCAACAAAAGGATTTGAATTTACGACAACAACGATGGGTTGAATTGGTGAAGGATTATGACTACCAAATATTATATCTCCTTGGTAAAGTAAATGTAGTGTTAGATGCTTTAAGTCGGAAGTCGATGGACAATTTATCACATATAGTTATAGATAGAAGACCACCGATAAAGCAGTTGAAAGAATTGTTTAACATGGGTATTCGGTTTGAAGTCACAGATTCACATGCTATGTTTGGACATTTTAAAGTTAGACCAATGTTAATTGATGAAATTGAAGTCTTACAGGACAAAGACCCATTTCTGGTGAACTTGAAAGATGATGTGAAGAAGTGTGTAATTGATAAATCAATTGAGAATTCTTCTAACTTTAAAATGGATAATGGGGTATTGAAATTGGGTAGTAGATAGTGTGTACCTAATATGGATGGACTCTGTGAGCGAATTATGCATGACATTCATTATGCACCATATAGTGTTCATCCTAGAGCAACAAAAATTTATCATAACTTGAAAAGTACTTATTGATGGCCAGGATTAAAGAAAGATGTGGCTAAGTATGTGGCTACTTGTTTAGCTTGTCAGCAAGTAAAATTTGAACACCATAAGCCTTCGGGTTTATTGCAAGAGATTGAACTGCCATAGTGGAAATGGGAGCAAGTGATTATGGATTTTATTGTTGACTTGCCACGAACTGTAAAGGGATAAGATTCTATTTGGGTCATTATGGATCGACTTACAGAGTCAGTACATTTTCTAGAAGTAAAAACAACCTATACAACGGCTCAGTACACTCAATTGTACATTGACAGGATTGTAAGGTTGTATGGGGTGCCAATATCCATTATTTTGGATAGAGATACTCAGTTGACTTTTCGATTTTAGCAGAAATTTCAGGTGGCATTGGGTACACGGTTGAATTTCAACATTACGTTTTATCCGCAGACGGATGGACAAACAAAAAGAACCATCCAGATATTGGAAGACATGTTGAGATTATGTGTTTTGAATTTTGGAGGCAGTTGAGATAAGTATTTACCTTTGGTGGAGTTTGCATATAATAATAGTTACCATTCCACCATTGGTACGGCACTATATGTAGTACTATATGGCCGAAAGTGTTGATCACCAGTTTGTTGGATTGAACCAGGAGAAAGGGCAATTGAAGGCCCTGAATTGATCCAAGAGACAATGGAAAAGGTGCCAATTATTAGAGAAAGAATGAAAACTACTTTCAGTCGGCAGAAAAGCTAGACAGATCCGAAGAGAAATGTCACATCCCACTTTTGGAATGTGACATTCCTAGGGCATAGGGAAGGCATAAGGCCACCTACACCCGTAGAACCCCTACCTATCAATTTACAGAAAAACTGCTAAAGTTTTTCTTGTATTTTTCATACTATTTCCAATCCAAAATCAAGTTTTTTAATAAAATACAGCTTGCAGAAAAATTGCATTAAAAAAAAACTCTTTATACCCACAATTTCAATCCACTAAAAACGCATATAAACACTTCCATAATTATTCACATAACCTTCTCTAGATTCATTATAATTTAGATTCAATATTTGCATTTCAAAGTATTTGTTGATTAAGTGTTTACCAATTTATATGGAAAAATCTAAGACAAAATTATGGAGCTAATTCTAGAATTGTTATAGTGCCCAAAATATCCCAAACCGTACATAGATAATGTAGGTTTCCAACGAGAAGAAGAAAGAGAGCTGGAATCGTCACTATCTAAGTGGCTCCTATAAAAAAAAAAATCATAATGATATGAGTATAACTCAGTGAGTAAAATACATGTATCATGCTTATAAGGTCAATTCTTTTCAATAATAAAGAAAGGCTAACAAGATATATTTGAGAATATTGATTTACAATAAATAGATAGAGACGATACAAATAAAGAAATATGGAACACATAGGTCATTAACCAGTGAATCAGTGAGTCAATAATAATAATAATAGGTATGACAGAAAATTTTGGGTTCATATAATCCACATAGAAAAGCTACATATCTCGGTAGCAATCAATCAATTTCAGCATAAGGTTGATCAAACCTTATGGCTAGAATTTTACCCCCCTCCTAGCTAAGGTCCGCATAGAATACTCATTGTGCACAGTGCCGATGTAGTAAACCCTACCCCATCGGTGGGTCTTTCTGTCATAATCATATCATTATAACAATGGAATTCACATAGAATAGCCATATAACAAATAATCACATTTAAGGTTCTATATCAATAATCAAGAGTCAATGGAAGAGATATTCAAGTAATGAAGATAATTAGGGAAGTTTATGTAATTCATATATATATATATATAGATATAATCAAATTTTAGCAAAGCCAATTTAGAATGAAATAAAAGTTCAAAGTAAAAGGATTCGATAATTCCAATGAAGTAAGACAAAACAATGATATATGTACATTACTCATCTCTAAACCAAAATTTGCTAACTATTTTCTTTCTCAATTAACCAAGGCAATAGGAATACTCCAACTGTTCATCATCTTTGTCCTTATTTTTAGAAGCTACATATTCAAATTAAATTTCAATTTAAACTTCAATTAGTATGAAATTATTTTAATTAAATTCTAAGAAAATAAATTTTACATTTCCCCTCAAATCTTAGGGTTTTTGCTAGGATTTTCAATGCTGGCAACCTAGGTTCCATTACCCATATCTTTTTCTGCACTTATCCAATTATTTTGATTCTTATTCCTACTTAAACTATATATATTAGGCTCTAACATATCCAAAATTCAACTTTTCCTATTACTACACAATTTATGTGTGTAAATTTAAACTTACACTTACAATCAGCCCTGCTGCCCTGTAACTTTGACTTGGCAGATTCTATTCTTTTAATAATAACTCAATCTATACTTAATCAATTACTGTAATTATTTTTCCTATTGAAATTAGACATATAATATTATAATTTATCCAAATTTCAGAATATTTAGATTACTGCACAATTTATAGTGAATTTTTAAACTCTGCTTTGCACCCTTGCAACATCTGTTCGGGTAGACTCTAAACTTTTCATTATAACTAAAATTATATATGTTCACTTGTAAAAATATTTTACAGGAATTTAGAAAACATAAAAATAAACATTTTTCATGTTTTATATTTTCCTTAATTCAGAATTTAATATCCTCATATCAATAGAATTCAATAGCCTATGTTATGTTTATCAGTCAATTAGGGCAGATTATACTCATGACCTAATATCTCTTAAACAACAAATATAATTATAAAACCCTTTTACAAGCCTATAGATAAGACATAAATAAACACTTTTTATGCTGAATACTTCTTCTAATTCTATCTCTATCATTATATAAAATAAAAACACAGTAGCATTTATCAGAAAATCTTATTCCAGGTCATTCACAGTTTTTACTTAATAAATCTTTCCTCACTTAGAATTTTACAAATTAATTGTACAAATATCTAATTAATATATTTATCTACAACTTTCATGTTTTGTCCATCTCCAAATTCATTCATTAAAGATTCGGAATTCTATCTATAATTTACTGCCTGAAACAGATTTCAAAACCCCTTTGAAACCGTTGTTCATTCATTATATCCTTAGCTCAATTAACTCAATTATTTACTAAATCAAACTATATAAATCTTAAATTCAATTTAAAATATGGACTTTAGAGACTTTACCTTCAATTGAATGCTTGAATTCCTCCAAAATAGTTTGAATACTACTTCTTATATAAATTTTCTGTAATCCCCTTCTTTCTTCCCTCTATCTCCCTTAATTTGACTTTGGTTTTACTATGGAAAAGAGAACAATATTGATGAGTATTCACTCTTCTATGGTTCATCCAAATGGGTATATATTGCCTTTCATGTTGCTTTCTCTATATTAAATTTAAGGAACTAAAGAAAATGCAGAATTTTGGAGATAGTTCTAGAATTTTGGACACTTGTTTAATTCCAAAATTTATTAAGTAAAATATTCCTTGCTCAAATCTATGGTCTGCTACCTCATTTCTTTTTAGAATTATGAAATAAATGATGGGTTCTATATTTTCACTTAATTATACTTTTGTCCCCCAATTTTCCTTAATTGCAATTTTACCCCGAAACTTTCTATAATTTATTCTATTTATTCTGTTTATATTCAACCTTAAGTGTGGGGAGTGAAATATCTTATCTTGAACTATTCTATCATTTAAAAAATAGTTCTGGGTTAATTCTGAATCTCAAACAGTGGATTTCCATAATTACCCCCAAAGTTATCATAAATTACGATTTTGCCAATACTCTTATTTTCAGTATTCCAAAATATTTTTCAACTCTTTCTTTTCATCATAATTTCACATAAAATTAACTAATTTAATCCCCCCAACTCTGGGTATAAAACTCTTAAATTATCCGGACTGCTATTTCTTCAGCAATGTAATTAACACCAGTATTTTTTTCGAGATAGTGTCACAAAAGTAGCCCGATTGAGGCTCAAAAATTTCTAAGTATTACATTGTACCATTTTCTGTATGTTTTAATAATTAATTGAGCCTATTCATACTTAAATTAATACCATATCATTTACTATAATTCATTATATCCATCTACTGTCTACTGTTCTATTTGCTGGAGTATTACACTCTAACTCCCTTCAATAAAATTCGTCCTCGAATTTTAAAACATACATATCTCAAGATTAAAACAACTGAGGATATTTTGATAGCATATCAGATTCACTTTCCCAGGTAGACTCTTCTATATTATGATTTCTTCATTGTACCTTTACCATTGGGATTTTCTTATTCCGCAATTGCCTCATTTACCGATCGATTATTTTGATAGGAATCTCCTCATAAGATAGATTCTCATCCACATCCACAACCTGGGGTTGAAGTACATGCATCAGATCCGGTAGATACTTCCTCAATATAGACACATGAAAGATCGGGTGCACATGACTTAAGCTCGGAGGAAGAGCTAGTCGATAGGAAACATTCCCCACTCGATCCAACACTTCGAAAGGGCCCAAATATCTTGGTGAGAGTTTCCCTTTTTTACCAAATCATATCACTCCTTTCATCGGAAAAATTTTCATAACTACATGATCACCAATTGCAAATTACACATCTTTTCGCTTTGGATCAGCATAACTTTTTTGCCGACTAAATGCAGCCTTCATTCTTTCTTTAATAATCAACACTTTTTTCATGATTTCTCTGATCAAATCTGGCCCCTCAAGTTGTTTATCCCCTGGTTCCACCCAGCACACTAGAGATCTGCACTTATGGCCATATAAAGCTTCATAAGGCACTATGCCAATAGTAGAGTGGTAACTATTGTTATACGCAAATTCCACCAAAGGCAAGTAGCGATCCCAACTGCCTCCAAAATCCAATACATACAATCGAAGCATATCCTCCAACGTCTGAATAGTTCTTTTAGATTGCCCATCTGTTTGTGGACGGAATGTTGTATTGAAATGCAGCTATGTACCTAAAGCTCCCTGGAATTTTTGTCAAAATCGTGATATAAACTGAGGACCTCTATCTGAAATAATAGATATTGGTATCCCATGCAACCTCATAATTTTATCAACATAGAGCAGTGCATATTGAGCTGCTGAATAAATTGATTTAACTTCCAAGAAATGTGTTGACTTAGTGAGCCGATCCACAATTATCTAGATAGAATCATACCCCCGAAAAGTCTTTGGTAATCCTACTACAAAATCTATAGTAATCTGTTCCTATTTCCACTAAGGTAACTCTATCTGCTGTAATAAACTCAAAGGTTCTGATGCTCAAATTTTACTTGCTGACAAGATAAATATTTAGACACATAATTAGCAATCTGCTTTTTCATTCTCGGCCACTAGTAAGTATCTTTCACATCATGGTACATTTTAGTTGCTCCCGGGTGCACACTATACTGTGCATGGTGCATTTCTTTTAAAAAAATTTCTCTCAGCCCATCCATACCCGATACACATAGTCAACGCCCCAATTTCAGTACCCCATTGTCCAACAAAAAATGAGGAGCTTTTCCTGTTGAAACATCTTCTTTAAGCTTGACTAGTTGAGCATCTTTATCTTATGAGGATTTAATTTCATTAATCAACATAGGCCTCACCCGAAAATGAGCAACTAAAGCTCGGGACTTAGATATCTCCAACTGTACTCTCATATTATATAACTCCTTCATTTCCCTCACTAATGATCTTCGTTGTGTTGCAACATATGACAAACTCCCCATTGACTTTCGGCTCAGGGCATCTGTAACCACATTAGCTTTCCCTGGATAGTACAGTATCTGACAATCATAGTCTTTTACTAATTTCATCTATCTCCATTGTCGCAAATTCAGATCTTTTTGCTGCATTATGTACCGAAGAATTTTATGATCAGTAAATATCTCACACTTTTCACCATAGAGGTAGTGTCCCCAGATTTTTAATGCAAAGACAACTGTTGCCATTTCCAAATCATAAGTGGGGTAGTTCAATTCATGCTTCTTTAACTGTTACGAAGCATAAGCATTAACTTTCCCATGTTGCATAAGTACACAACCCATACCCACTCGTGATGCATCACAATACACGACAAATCCATTTGAACCCGAAGGCAAAGCAAGTATGAGAGTGGTAGTGAGATAAGTTTTGAGTTTCTGAAAACTCGATTCACAAATGTCGTCCCACTTAAACTTTATTTGCTTCCTCATTAATTTGGTCAACGGAGCAGCTATACGGGAGAAATCCTTTACAAATCTTCGATAATACCCAGCCATACCTAAGAAATTTCGAATCTCAATCACATTAGTAGGTCGGGGCTAATTAGCTACAGCCTCTACCTTTTTAGGATCCACCTTAATTCCATCCTTGTCAATAACATGTCCCAAGAAACACACTTCATTCAACCAAAACTCACATTTAGACAATTTTATATATAATTGGTGTTCCCTCAATGTTTGCAACACCGTTCTCAAATGTTCTTCATGCTCTTACTGACTTTTAAAATAGATAAGTATATCATCAATGAAAATAATGACAAACCTATCCAAAAACAGTTTAAACACCCGATTCATCAGGTCCATAAAAGTAGTTGGAGCATTGGTTAGACCAAATGGAAAAACCAAGAATTCATAATGGCCATATCTAGTTCTAAAGGATGTTTTCGACACGTCCTCTTTCCGGATCCTTAACTGATGATAACCAGACCTCAAAACAATTTTTAAAAAATGGCTGGCTCTCTACAGCTGATCAAATAAATCATTTATCCTCTATAGAGGATATTTGTTCTTGATAGTCACCTTGTTCAACTATTTGTAATCAATGCACATTTGAAGAGTCTCGTCTTTCTATTTCACAAATAGTACAGGAGCTCCCCATGGTGAACTGCTGGGTCAGATAAAACCCTTGTCAAGCAATTCTTGCAGTTGTACCTTTCAATTCTTGCAATTCTGAAGGAGCCATTCTATAGGGAGGGATGGATATGGGATTCGTTCCTAGATATACCTCTATTTCAAATTCAATTTCTCTTTCTGGAGGTAACCCAGATAAATCCTCCGGAAACACATCAAGAAATTCCCTGACCACTGGAATCTGATCCACTCCTAGTGAAGTCATCTGAATAACCACCACACTCGCCAAGTATCCCTGACAACCTTTTTTTAAAAGTCATCTTGCCCCAACAACGAAAATTAAATTTTTCACTGCATCATCCTATTCACCTTGATATACAAAACTGGCCTATCCCTCAGGTTTAAATTCAACTTTTTTTTTTCGTGGCAATCAATTATTGCAAAATGAGTAGATAACCAGTCCATTCCTAGGATCACATTAATCTCTAGCATCGGTAGTTCAATCAAGTTCACTGGAAGTGGTCTACCCTCAATATCAACTATACAAGAGTCATATACATGATTCACTTCTATGCCTTCACCCAGGGGTGTGGAAATCTCTAAGGGTATGTTCAGAATTATACTACCCTTTTCCAATCTTTTAGCAAAAGATGGTGATACAAAGGAATGAATGGCTCACGAATCAAATAAAACTTTAGCTAATTTATTTTGTATTGGAACCATACCTATTACAGTAGTATTAGAGGCATGGGCCTCCTGCTGATTCAGAGCAAATACTCTACCTTGTCCTCTACTCGTTGGTGGTTGTGTTGCACTTTGACTAGTTCTTCGCCCTCTGCCTCTACCAGAACTGCCCTGGTTACCATTCTTGTTCATTTGAACTGTAGACTGAGAACTAGTGGTCACACTCCTCTGATTACCCATCAATGGACATTCTTTTATAAAATGCCCCTATTGGCCACACCTCAAACAAGCACCAATATTCCATCTGTAGGGTCCTGAATGTCTCCTACCATACTGAGTACATGTAAGAGAACTCTGTGTAGGCCAATCTAAGCCAACACTGGAATAATGCACTCTAGAGGCTGAAGATGCCACATCGGATCGACTCTGATTCTTATCTGAATAGGCCGAGAACTCACATCAGCATATCCAAATGGTGCTCTGCTACTACCTCCTCTGCTATAACCACTTTGGCCTCAGCTTCCACCTTTCTTTTTTTACTCTCTTTCTGCCTTATCTTCCTTATATTTTGCTTTTATTTGTTTAGCCTTATCAATGAGCTTTGTCAAGGAGGTAAATTTTGTAGCCACAAGGGAATTATGTAATGGAGCATGTAATCCCCACCTGAACCAATTTATCTTAGCTGCTTCAGTTGGCACCATACTCTTTACAAATTTACTCAGCCGGATAAATTCCTTGTTATACTCATATACACTAATGTTCTTCTGTTTTAACTACTCAAACCGTGCAATCCAACTCTGCCTCTCACCCTCAGTAAGGAACTCATCAATCATACTATGTTTAAATTGTACCCAAGATGGAGGATCTTCACCATGTAACCGATCCTCGATATGCTGCTCAAACTAGGTCAAGGCATTTTCTTTTAGTAATAACCCCACTAACTCAATAGCTCTAGCATCTGAACATGGCAGTCATCTGATCACTTTTTCCACTTGATCAAGAAAAGCACTGGGCTCATCTCCTTTTTCCTCTTGGAACTTTGGCAAACCCAATTTAAGAAAATTGAACATTGTCACTCCACCCTCCTTAATAATACCTCTGACAGCCTGCCTGGGAACTAAACCACCCTGAGGAATTGGTGGTGATACTAACACTGGTGGAATAGGTGCCGGAATGGGATCTTGCCTAGCTTTTCTAAGTTCTTCGTTCTCTCTTCTCAACTACTCAATTTCTTATCATAGAGCTTCCTCATTTCCCCTTCTTCTAACCCTGGGTGGCTCAACATATTCCTCTCTATCTGGAGCAACATTAGAGGCTACCTCTGCCGCCATCGGTATACCAATCGAAGGAAGATCGGCTCTACCCCTACTTCTTCCTCCACCACGGCCTTGGCCTCTACCTCTGCCTCGCCCAGGCTGCATATTTCACTATAACATTACAGAAAAATCTATCAATTATTAGTTAACGCAGAAAACAAACATATAAGGAACAACTGTAATTGACAAAATAGGAATTCGTAAGCTCTATGATTTTCTTATAATTTATGTCAGTTAATTATCATGTAAATATTTTAATATTTTATTTCATGCTATGATACCAACAATGTCACATTTTCTTACTTGATACCTTTAATAGGCAAATCATTATATAACCTTCATTGTTTTACTATTGGTTCAAATTGTTCATTAAAACTTTTAATTTATTCATTGAACATATTAAAATTTATATTGAATCTTCGATCCATTGCAATTGTGAACTTGAATTGAAACCCAATTTGATACTATAGATGACAGGCCTATACACCTGATGGAGTAGGATAAGAATTTCATCAAGCATTTGCACAGTAATACTTTTACAGTGGACCCCAGTTGGAAGGAGTGTTCTCAGCCATACAGTATGATCAGTTGTACGAGTGGTAAGCATGCTACCAGCTGTAGCCTCTGATTTTATACAGAGATTATAAATCTGTCATTAAAGTGTCACGACCTATCTCAGAAGTCGTGACGGTCCTAGGGTACGGGTGATGCATAAGCGATCAGTACCGCGTAGAACCCAAATGACAACCTAAATGACATGCAACAATCAAATATAACCCAATTAATTATGAAAATGCTGAAGAAAATTCGATAGCATTTCCCCTAAAATAGAACTATGCCTAAGAAAACAAACACATAAATAACACTTCTATAATATTCCATCTCATCTCCAAACATCAGGATCCCTCTGGATCTCCAAACAATCTCAACATTACCATCACAATATATATATAACATACACCATAATTATATATGATTATACAAACATTTATTATACTCAATATATAAAAATATATACATGCAAACTTAACATTTTCTATATGCCATAATCTAACTACAGTACCATGGAACGGTTCTACTTATTATTTATTACATTATTTAAGTTTGGAGTTATACATGCAAAGATCTCCACGGCAGAAGAAAATATTGCCAATGGACTACGGGCCTCACCGAAGACCTGAAAAACAACAAACACTAAAAGAATGAGTATAAAAATACTCAGTGAGTTC
>CANXYC010183464.1:0-13975 GCA_948193065.1 Aleurites moluccanus
GTGTGCAGAATTTCCAAATTAAAAATTTGGGTTGGTGAAATCTTGGCATGATCAAGTGTTTCCATTTCCATACTAACATCTTTGCACCCTAACATGCATCCTTTGGATTTTGGATGCACCAATACTCCATTTCATAGAATCCTAGTCACTCAAATATCCATTAAATCTCTCTCCATCACTTCCTTTTGCATCAAAGTCCTACAATTTTCCAACTAACTCCCTCTCATTCACCTTCTTATACAATCAAGTCCTATATTTTTTTTCTAACCTAATTAAATTATTCTATTTTATCTACCCTCAATTCATTTTCCCAAATAATTAATTTACAATAATTTACACATATCATACATATTTTAAATCATATAGTACAATATTAATCAGTCACTCATATAAGCATATTTAATTAAATCCTATAACATATGTGGCTATCAATTACATGTAATTGCATCATTTAAATTCTATAGCATAAAATACAATCAATAGCATAGAAACACCTCAAATAAAAATTATATTTCACACATAGCAACCAGCTCATGCAAATACCCCTAACTCCCCCTAGGTTTAAGGTACTAGGGTTAAGGTTTCCAAATAGGGTTTCACCTAGGATATTACACTTCTGGCACAACAAATACCCTCTGAGCTCGCTTCACTCCTTATACAGCCCCTGTGAGCACAAAAACCCACAACCCATTTGCTATGCTGGTGGAAATACTTATGGTCCCCCATTCACCTTTCATGTGGTGCCTCAAGGCTCGATTCAAACTTCTCCAATGGTCACTCAAATGTTATATGCCATACCTAAGGTTGATAAGAAGAAGGCTAAAGAAGAGGAGAAATAGTCTTCTATAAAGGAAAGGCTTCAAGCAATGAAGGGATTGAACTTCATATATGTCTCTTATTTTAAAATGGTACCTATGAATATGTGATTTCACACCCTTGAAGTTAGCCAGACCTGACTAAACTCGCAACACTCAGAATGGATCGAAAACGGATGCATAAAATCGAAGCCCATAGGAGCCATTGGTGGAGCTATTAGCTGTTACTGGTGGCATCACCAAATGGCCTTGGTGGCAGAAGCTTGCCTAGCTGGTAGCGCTGCCAACAACTCCCTATGTGCTGCCACCTTTCATCTCACGTGTCACCGCTGTGAAACCCATATGCCGCCAAGCCTTCGTGCGGTAGTGTGCACTCTTTTCGCATTTTTAGACCATTTTACCCTTGAAGCCTTATAAATTTCCCCCTCCACTATTTCTCACACACCTTGACTTGTTGAGTTGAGTTTTCCTTAGCAAGCTCTCTTTTCTCCCTCTAAGTAATATTTTCTCATACAAAAGTGGTTTAACTTTCTTTAAGTGCAAACCAATTCCTTTAGTTCTCATTGAATTATAGAAATAGAAGACCGACTTGGCCAATATAGCCCTAAATTAATTCTATTTGAATTAATTTAGTAAGTTGAGTATCCATACTTAACTTAACTTTCTTAAATCGAAAAGTGAAACTTTGGTACGAAAAATCCCTCTGACCACTGTCTGTTTACAACCCACAAAGAAAAGTATAATCAGATTTTTAAAATAAGACCTATTATCATGAATTATACCCTTAATCAGGCCAGAATAGACTTTTAAACCGAAATCAGATCTAAAACCCTTTGCAAGAAGGGCAAATTATGCAAATTTTGATTTCTATTTAAAGAGATATGTAAGCAAGCTTTTAATGAAGAATCAAATCCAAAAACCTAAAATTTATTTTTCCTTTTATTGCTTTAAATTCATTTATTTTGGAAAATTTATGATTGACTAGAACCCATTAGGGTTAGAGTCAATATCTCCAGTTTATTTGAACCGAGGAATATGTGATTAGCCTAGAACTCATAAAGGCCAGAGTTAATATCTTTAATTATCAGTCATGTAATAATTTATATTCTTTACTGCTTTTGGATGCATGATTTATTTACGACTTTAAATCAATATAATTGCCATGCTATTAATTGTTCAACATTAAAAAAAAATTTCCAAGTCAAAATTAATCAAAATTCAAGTTCAAATTTCTTAAATCGAAAACCTATTCCCTAAATTCAAATTCGGTTCAAAGATCTATGTATTTTAATTTTGAAATTTAAATTGAAATTAATTTTGGATTTTTAACTTATATTTTTTCATTAAAAATAATTAAGATGGCGACTCCCCAAAATATTTTCAAAACTGAAAAAATAATAAACAGAAAATTAATCACTCGTCTCACAGAAAAAGCGATAGCTGCTTCCGTATAGGACCGAGCCCCTATATGAGCGATTTGATTCCTTGAGCAGACCAAACTGGTGCTCAGGCAAGGCCTCACAGTTGGTGACTCCACTAGGGAGAAACCATTTTCTAAAAGAAAATAAATACGAGGACTGCCAATCGGTTTGAAAAAAATATTTTCCAAAGAAATTTTAACTTGGCTTTCAAATTAAATCTGACTTTGCATTGTATGCATCATTACATGGACTTTTTGTCCACTACCAGATATAAATCTCAGCTCCTCGATCGCGAATATAATTGATCCAACAACTCTTTTTGAGTATGTTGGGGGATAGCGATAGTATCTATCCCGTGACAAATCCTTAATCATTTTAAGGTGTAACAAGCATGTAGTACTATTGGACTCATGCAAGACTCTTTGTTTCACATATGGTTAGGTATATAACTATTCTAGTATGACAAGACTCTTTATCCAAACCACATAGCCTTCATGTAGTCAAACTTTAGAACTTGACTTTAGGGCCCATGAACCATAATAAATCAGATCCCATGTTTATGAAACAAAATTTCTACATGCACACTTGCCATGTCCATGCATAGACCATATCCCCATAGGCTTATGGACCAAGAACCGAAGAGTCAATAGTCAAACCATAAATAATCTCTAAACTGAGAAAACCCGATAAATAAAAAACTTAGCAAAAAGTTGTACATACCTAACTTATAACCCAAATAGTGAACCTGACCAGCTAAATAGAAAATCATTTAGCTAACTAAACCATGAAACTGGTCTACTTGCCTAAATAGTTAACTTGACCCACTTAAACAAAAAATTGATCCATCAACTAAACAGTGAACTCGACCAACTAAACATAAAACTGTGTGTATCAGACTTGCACCTCAAATAGTGAACTGAACAAACATTGTACTTGGCTCACCAAACTGAAAACCATACATGGCAGACCCGTACCCTTTAACATGGATCTAACCTACCGATCTGTATCCCTTATAGTGAAACAAATTCACTGATCTCAAAATCGTACCACTAATATGTAAGTTCGACCTACTTATCTAGAGGAATCTTTTTTCTTGAAACCCGTGCATATTAGACTCACACCCTTTTTAATCAATCAGGCCCACACCTTTTCCACCTTTTACAAAGTATCTGACTTTTTTCTATTTCTTTCATGCAAGGTACCAATGCTCGAAGAGGCCGACCTCAACACTATGAACTCTCCACTCACCATCCTCCTCAAAAGACAAGAGGATACTTTCCAAGATGCACTAGAGGCTCAACAAAACATGTTCGCTAAGACCTTAAACAAACAACATCAATCAATCATCCAAGAGTTTAAAAATGATGTTTGAAAAAAAACTTGACACTCCTCCACTTGCTCAAAATCTTAACCCCTCTACTTCAGCACATTCTGTTATTGACCTGAAAAATAATGAGAAGGCCCCTAACAATACATGAGCTCTACCTATCCACTTCACCTCTCATCCCACACCAGCCTCCTTTCTGAATCTTTTTCAGGAAGGTGAAGATCCTACTGTGATAGAGGCCTGAAAGCTGATGGAGAAACTTGAGGCCATGGAGAGGACTCTTGAAAATCTCAAGAAACATAATGATCTGATTGACATGGATGCATTAACCCTGTTTCATAATATTAGGCTCCCTTCCAAGTTCAAAATGCTTATAATGAAAAAATTCAATGGCACCACTTTCTTTAAGAGCCACTTAAAAATGTATGTGGGGCAATGAATCCTTTTGGTATTGACAATGAGCTCCTTGCTCAGTTGTTTCGACAATCTCTCACTGGTGTCGTTGTACGGTGGTTTGTGACCTGGATGTAAATTTCAAGAAAACCTAAGAAGACATTTGTAATGCCTTTGTGAAGCAATATCACTATAATATTGAAGTGGACATTACCTGAAGGATTCTAGAAACAACTAAGTAATAATCAAGGGAATACTTTTCCACTTTTTCGACTAAGTGGAGATCCAAGGCTGCTCAAATGGTGAACCGGCCTACATAACAAGAGCAGATTGGCATCATTGTCAAAAAATTATTGCCTGTTTACTAAACCCATCTTCAAACACAATACATATTTGACTTCAAAGCCCTCATAGCCACAACCTCCAAAATAAAGGACTTAATCCAAAACAGACAAATTAAGGATGAGTCCCCTACACCCAGCGCAAGATACCGAAGAAACCCCAACTATACCTCCAACAACACCAACAGCTCCATTAACCATAAAAGTGGAGAGATGGCAACATATTCGGCCATCAGCTTATGAGACTAGACAAAAGATCCTTCACAGACTTAGGTCTCTCTCTAAGCACTGTATAGGAAGGCTTTGGAAGCAAAACTGGTTAAGCCTTTGGAACCCAAACCACCTCCAAACCCATTTTTCGAGGAGTTAGAACATGAGTGAGTACTATGAGTACCACTAGGGCTATGGACATAAGATAGATGCCTGCAAAAACCTGAGGCACATAATTCAGGAATTGGTAGACAGCGGAGACATCCTCCTTCCGAGACAGCAGCCAAATATGAACACAAACCCCTTCCCAAATCATTAATCCAATGCCCATTTCATCCTTTCTTCAGACCCCGAGTTTGATCCTATCTTTTTTATTCGATCAAACTCTAATTACTACTGTGACCTCGATATGAATGACTTTGTGGAGGAAATCGATCCCATAACTAGAAGTGACAGTGTCATGTCCCAATTTTGAAATATGATGGTCTAAAGATGTAGGAACAATATAAGGTTACCGACACCTATAGAACCCTTCTTTTACCTGGAAACATCACCTGCTATAACATATCTATATCTATATAATCAATCTATCTATTATATCTTATCTCAACAAATCTCATTTATATTATATATTAGTAACTAATAATATTATATACCATACTAAGTAAAATCATCCCAATAATTTACATTTTCATAGAGCATCTAAAATATATACAAGTTCAATATTTACTTTATTATAACACAGTTGGATACACCGATGAAGAAATCTTGGACCAGCTCTACTCCTGACCTGAAAAGATAAAACTACTAGAAGGGTGAGTATTTTCATACTTAGTGAGTCAATATATATATTATCACACGTTAAGCTAGGTAGGATGTCACGACCCGTTTTCGGATCGCGACGATCCTAGGGTGCGGGAGATGCCGAGGCGACCGGCACCCGTAGAACCCATCAATCACATCAATCCTATAACAATATTGCAGTGAAAATATATCTTACTCATCAATAATCACAAAACAATAAATATAGCCAATCACTCACATAACACTAATCATTCTGTCACTATATCATTCATTCTGTAACTTTCTGCAAATACTACATCATATCATTAATAATCTCCAATATTCCCATACATACAAGTTCATATGCTAACTATACCGTATAAAACCCATAGAGTAGCTAGGATATGAACGTACAAAATAATACAGTGTTCATAATATTACACTGACACAAGATCTGCAGAATCCATAAAGAGCCAAAAGAGCTGGGATATCTGCCTCATATTTTGCACTTGAGAGGGCAAACAATGAGAGGGTGAGTATATATGATACTCAGTGAATCTAATATGCATCGCCTAATAAAATGGATAATGGAACATCAATAAGCAATAAGCAAATGACATAAATGAATCAAACTTCCCAAAATGTCTGTAATACAGAATCAAGTACAGAAAATGATTGTAAGTAAACAATCATATCAATGAAGCACATATCACATGGATAAGATGGAAATGACAGATATAGAGCCATGAAACGCATAGAAATATGCCACGCACAAATCACTATATATATATATATATATATGTATAAACATAAGATTGTACGGGTCTTATGACTAGGAAATCCTTTCCTAGTATAGGGTATCAATCAATACAATGTGCATAAGGCCGACAACATGAACTCACTACCCTATCGGAACGGCAGCTCTGTCAAATCACCTCGGAGTTAATAGAAGCAATAAACACATCAATAGATACCATTTCAAAACAATGGCATCGACAATATTAATAACTCATCAGAAATCAATTGGATGAGTCTAAAGTCAATAAGACATCAATAATTATCGATCAAATGATGACCAAAGGTCTAACGACCAAAAATGGGAAAAAACATAATTTGGTCATTTGCGGCCAAAAAGTTGTCGCAATTGGCATGCCATAGTCGCTGGTGACGGTGGCATTCAAATGGTTGGCCTACGGATTTTTCGATATTGTTTTGGTGCAATATTGATATTACCCCAATTATCAATAAACATACACATGGAAAGCAATTTATAGGCAACAATCGTAACTCAATAATTGTCAATAATTGAATCAAATAGGCAAGGAAACACAAGCCAAAAGCAAAGAATAAAACTTAGGCATTTTGCACAATTAGGGTTCGGCCAAAATGGCCATTTTGCACATGAATTCCAAATGTCACTCTAACAATTTAGGCAAGTAATTTGATGCATAAAAGACTCATCTATCACTCCAAATCACCAAGCAAACTTGATTTGCTACCCAAATCCTCAATTTCTCGATATAAGCCAAAATCAATGATTTTCTCAAATCGAATTTTAAGAACAATACGAACATCAATTAAACACCAATTAATACCCAATTAACTTATTCTATAGCCAATTTACACATCCTAACTCATATACACAAAATCACTTCACACAACTTCACTTTAGGGTTAGAAAATTAGGGAAAATTATTTAATGCATTAATTGGTGCAATTAAACCATTTACCCAATCCTACCAACACCTAATTAACCCAATTAAACCATAAAACCCAACAAATGAACAATTTACTCAAATTACCTCAAATGGCCTAAATTCCCTTTTCCTTTGTTCTTGAATTTTCTTGAATTTCTATTGCTTAATTTAATAGATTAAGGTTTGTATGGATTTTGTTTTAGGTTTCCAACAATTTCTCTTCACAAAATTGAAAGGAAAATCAATTGAAAAGAAGAAATGGAGCTCACGGATGGAAGGAGGAAAAATGCAGAAATTTTTATCTAAGTTTTGCTTATATAGTAAGACAAAAATGGCAAATTTCACTTTTGGTCCTCCAACTTTCCAAAATTTGCTTTGGTCCTTTTTCGCTCGGTAATTTATTCCGATAATTCTGTCGGAAATTGGAATTCAAAGTGGATATTAAAACATCATATTTTTATTAATACTATTTAATAAAAATAGTTTCAGAGCCGTTCTGAAACTCAGACTGTCGAATTTTCACTATTCCCCGAAAATTCCCTTTATTTACTGTTTTGCCATGGTTTACTTTATTAGTGTTCTTAATCATTTTTCTTTTCTTTCTTTTTACTGTATTCACACATGAATAACATTATCATTTATCCTCAATCCAAATTCAGAAATTCATCCGTCGAGTGTACTGTTATTTTACGATAGTGATATCGGTACCGACGATTTCAGAAAAATTTTCTTGTTTTTGCTCTAACTGAGTTTTTAAAATTATCATTAGCCATTATGATAATTTTAATCCACACACTGAGAACTTATTTCACAAAAACATGTTATGCATATATATAGAGTATTACAGAATAATATTAACAATTGACTCATGGATAGCATACCAAAGGACCATATTAAGGGAAATGTTTATAGACATCAAATATAGATGTATAGGCAATGGAAGAAATAATAACCATGTATATATAACAGATGTTGGGCCATAAAACATATATCATTATCAATATAACATGTAAATTGCATAAGGTGGATCATACCCTATGGCCAGGAACATAATCCTTCCCAGCTAGGGTATCATTAGAATTTCATTATGCACAATGCTGATGGTATTTTCACGTTACCCCATCACTAAGATAGCTATGTCATACAAACATTAGAATAGGTTAAAGATAGCAAATAAGATATCAACTAGGCAAGAAAATAAGCAAGGTTCAATTTCTGTAACTCTAGCTTAATTGAGCTATTTAGGCAAGTAAACACATTTAGGATCATTATTCTTAACAAAGGAACATTATAGCATAGGAAAAATTCCACAAAAGTCATTTAGGATATAATTTCAAAATATGTCAAGAAGACACATTTACACTAGTGTCAAAGAAAGTCACCCATTTTAGCAAATTTGGTGACAATTGGTTTCTTAAGGAAATTAACAAAGGTCATTTCGTCGAGCACTTGGTGCGCATCACTTTAGGACTAAACAAATATAGTTTTAGGACATATCGATCAAAAGCCAAAGTTCACAATTCAAGCCCCAATGGCAACAAAGACAAAGGCATTATAAAACCGGGTTTATATAAATCAATAAACAACACACAATCGGAGCTTGAATTCAAGGAAAATTCAAAGGAAACTCAAATGAAAAACTTTGGTCAAAAAATTATAGGAATTTAAATGGATTGAAATTGATCAAATAAAGGTTTAAACATGCATAATAATATACATATAACTCACCAGAACCGACGGTTTGATCGTTTACGCGCTAAAATGCCTATTTGCCTATACCCGGCAAAAGCAGTGTTCTTTGATTTCCTTCGATTCTACAATCAATTTTACTACATATTTAGCTTTAAATGGATTATAACTAACATATTTAAACATTAATTAGAATTATGGAATCCTATATAGAAAATCCATTTCAAACATAAACCTAAATTTTAGGTTTTCTCTAATTTGGATTCAATCTTGAAATCTATCCCAAAATTTAGGTTGAATGGTTCTTCAATTTCTAGCTTGAATTTCTTAGAATTTTCGATGGAAACTAGCTTAATCGGAAGTTTAATCGAGTTTTCTATCGATTTTGCTTGAAGTTTGGATGAAATTGGTGGAGTTTTGGAGAAGGAGGAGACTTGGCTGTAACAATGGAGGAAGGAGGATAATTTTTTTTTTTTTGGAGAATTAGATGGCTATTTATATTAATTAACTTTCAGCTAATTCGATTTTCCCCCGAGACTTCTCGTATTCGTATTTTGAACCCGAAACTTATAACTATTTATCTTTTTGTCCCATTTCAATTCTAAAACAATATTTCTTATATTTCTTAAGCTTATGAGTCTAATGGTGATATTAAAAATTTAAAATTTTGAACTCGTTCATTAATCAAAGCGTCAACGTGCTTACCTATCCACCGAGTCGTTTTTTAGCAATTTGTCAAATTGCGCAAGTATGATATTCTAATATCTAAAGTAACTTTATTTATGCTTAAACAACATATATTAAAGGTTATATATATGAAATTTGAGGGTGTTACAGTCTACCCTCCTTCAATAAAATTCATCCTCGAATTTTTAAATTATACCTACCTCGTCACTGGAATAAAAATGGATATCTTGTTCTTTTGTCTTATTCACTTTCCCAGTTACATTCATCCATCATCTAGTTCTTCCATAACATTTTAACCATTGGGATCTCTTTATTACGCAATTGCTTGACTTATTGATCTATTAACTTCACTGGTGTCTCTTTATAAGTCAAGTCTTCATCAACCTCAATAGCTTGTGGTTCTAGGATATGTGATGAATCAGACACATATTTACGCAGCATGGAAATATGAAACATTGGATGGACGTGGCTCAATTTAGGTGGGAGTACCAATCGATAAGACATATTTCCGACCTTCTCTAATATCTTGAATGGCTCGATATATCTAGGTGATAGCTTCCTTTTCTTGCCAAATCTCATTACACCTTTCATAGGTGAAATCTTTAAGAATACATGATCATCTATAAAAAAATGAACATCTTTTCTCTTCGGGTCTGCATAATTCTTATGTCGGCTAAAATTGTCTTCATTCTTTCTTGAATAATGGGGATCTTCTCCATGGTTTCTTTGATTAATTTAGGACCTTCTAATTATTTTTCCCCTGGTTCTACCCAATACACAGGAGATCTACATTTCCTACCATACAATGCTTCATATGGCGCCATGCCAATAGTAGAATGATAGCTATTATTATTGGAAAATTTAATCAAAGGCAAATACTGATCCCAATTCCCTTTAAAATCAAGCACACACAGCCGGAATATATCTTTCAATGTCCGAATTGTATGTTCTAATTGCCCATCTGTTTGTTGATGAAATATCATACTAAAGTGCAATTGAGTACCTAGTGCCTCTTGAAACTTCTGCTAGACCCATGCAGTAAATTGAGTCCCTCTATCTGAAATAATAGTTAATGGTATGCCATGAAGTTGTATTATCTTGTGAACATACAACTGGGCATACTAAGTAGCAGTGTAGCTGGTTTTTACTTCTAGAAAGTGAGTTGTCTTAGTCAATCGATCAACTATTACCTAGATAGAGTCATATCCTCGTGAAGTTTTAGGTAAACCAACCACAAAGTCCATGGTTACTTGATCCCATTTTCACTATGGCAGTTCTATCTCCTGCAATAGCCCCGATGACTTCTGATGTTCAAATTTAACCTGCTGATAGGCTAGACAAGTGGAGACAAATTAAGCTATATCCATCTTCATATTGGACCACCAATAATGTTCCTTTAGATCATGACACATCTTCGTTATTCCATGATAAACACTGTATAATGCATAATGTATTTCCCTCATAATTCGCTCCTTAAGCCCATCTACATTTGGCACACATAGCCGTTTCCCACATTTCAGTACCCCATTATCAATAGTGAACTTGGGCGCTTTCCCAACTTGAACATCTTCTTTTAACTTCAATAACTGAGAATATTTGTCTTGTGACGTTTTAATTTCATCAATTAAAATCGACTTTAAATGGAACTGCGCTATCAAAGCTTGGTTTCGATCATGGGTTCCCAATTCAAATTGGACTCCCATATCAAGTAACTCTTTCACTTCTGTGATTATTGGTCTCCTTGAAACTGTAATGTGAACTAAACTCCCCATAGATTTTTTGCTCAATGCATCTGCAACAACATTAGCTTTACCTGGGTGGTACAATATTTGGTAATCATAATCCTTCAACAGTTCAACCCATCTTCGCTGTTGAAGGTTTAGATCTTTTTGCTACAGAATATATTGTAAACTTTTATGATTTGTGTAGATCTCACATTTCTCCCCATATAAGTAATGCCTCCAAAGCTTTAAGGCAAATACAACTGCAGCCATCTCTAAATTGTGTGTAGGATAATTTAACTCATGTTCTTCAATTGACGAGAAGCATAAGCAATTACTCTCTTGTCCTGCATTAGGACATAACTAAGTCCAACCCTCGATGCATCACAATATGCTGTGAACTTGCCATTCTCTATTGGCAATGCCAGCACTAGTGCTGATGTAAGACACAATTTCAAAGTTTGGATGCTCTTTTCACATTTATTAGTCCACAAGAATCTTTCTTGCTTTCTGGTCAATTTAGTTATTGGAACTGCAATTCTTGAAAAATCTTTAACAAACCGCCTATAATAACCGACCATACCTAATAAATTCCATACTTCTGTTACATTAATAGGTCGTGGCCAATTAGCTACAGCTTCCACCTTTTGTGGATCCACTTTAATGCCATCTTTTCCCATAATATGACCAAGGAAACATACCTCAGTAAGCCATAATTCACACTTCAATAGCTTAGCATACATTTTATGCTCTCGCAATATCTGCAACACTATTCTCAGATGCTCTTCATGGCTTGTGGAATAGATAAGAATGTCATCTATGAATACAATGACAAACTTATCCAAAAATGGCTTGAATATCTGATTTATTAGGTCCATAAAAGTAGCAGGGGAATTGATTAACCCAAATGGCAATATAAGGAATTCGTAGTGACAATATTAGGTTCTGAAAGCAGTTTTGGACACATCTTCATTCTTAATTCTCAATTGATGATAACCCGATCTAAGGTCAATCTTGGAAAAATAACTGGCTCCTTGCAATTGATCAAACAAATCATCAATCCGGGGTAATGGATATTTGTTCTTAATGGTCATTTTATTCAACTGTCTATAATTAATACACATTCACAGTGAACCATCCTTATTCTTAACAAATAACATAGGAGCTCCCATATGGTGAACTACTAGGTCTGATAAATCTCTTATCCAGCAAGTCTTGCAATTGCACTTTTAACTCTTTTAATTCTATTAGAGCCATTCTATAAGGTGGGATTGAAATAGGGTCTGTACCCGGATAGACTTCAATCTCAAACTCAATCTCCCTCTCTAGTGGCAAACCTGACAATTCTTTAGGAAATAAGTTTGGAAACTCATTGATAATAGGAATTTGATAAACTCCCTTTGAAGTTTTCTGAGTATCCATTACATTTGTCAAGTATGCAGGATATCCCTTGCGTAGGAGTCTCCTTGCCCCAATAACATAAATAAATTCAATTCCCAAATCACTGTTATCACCCTGATACTCAAATTCATCATGCCCCTCTAGTTGAAATTTAATCTTCTTTTTCATAACAGTCAATTACTGCATGATAAGTGGTTAACCAATCCATTCCTAATATCACATCCAATTCTAGCACATGCAATTCTACTAAATTAATTGGTAGAATTCTACCCTCTATATCTACTTTAGAACCCAGATATTCATATTTTACCTTTATGCTCTCACCCAGGAGAGTAAATATTTCTAACGATATTAACATCAATTATTTTTCAATTCTCAATTTAGATGCAAATTTGGGTGATACAAAGGTATGTGTGGTACCAAAATCAAATAATATTTGAGCTATTCACATGACATAAGAATCTTACCTGTTACCGTCTTGCCTGATCTTTGAGCTTCTTGAGCATTAACTGCAAAGACCCGACCATGCCCTCTGCCAGCTGGTGCCTAACCACTAGTCTATCCTTGTCCTGATCCTTTGCCTCTGCCTCTGCCCCTTGTGTCTCTCTAGTCATTTCTACTCATTTGTACAGTAGGTTATGAGGTTGTTGTAGTGGTTTGCTGTTCTCCCCACATTGGACAATTCTTCATATAGTGACCATGCTGGCCACATTTTAGGCACACACTTATTTGTCTTCTGCATTCACCCCCGTGCCCCTTCTCGCAAAAATCACATATAGGAACATTAGTTGTCTGCACTGGTGGTCTAGATGACCCATGTGAAAATTTGGATGCAAAGTGCCCTATGGTACCTCTACCCTGACCTCCTCTTTGACCACCTGTCTGTGGTCTCTTGTCACAACCCCCTCTATAGGGCACTGACGGTCCTAGGGCACGGGAATAATGTATACCGGTACCTCGAAGAACCCAATTTAAAGCTTCATTCCATTTAACCATTTTATGACAAATAATTTTTTTTTAAAAACACTTTAAGTTTACAGAAAATCGGACAGAGTTTCCCCTGTAATATTAACATTGCCCAAATAGAAAATACAACAAAGCACTTCTAATATCAATATCAAACCCTTTCAACCTCCAAATACAACTCACAACACACATAAATATAATTCCCTGCCATATTATTTATTCAAAAGCCAAAGTCATATAGACTTACCATACCAGCTGCACCCCTGTATGAATGCATATATTAACATATGATTGCATAACATACATTTCAACCCATCTCAAAATGTTCAACATATACCAACATATAATTACAAATTTACATATTCACAAAACATACTCAAAATATGTCACAGCCCAACTTAGGAGCCATGACGGTCCTAGGGTACGGGTGATGCTTATGCTACCAATACCACGAAGAACCCATAAATAAATCTATATGGCATGCATATACAAATAAGCTTAATATAGCTTAAGCAATACAAATA
>CANXYC010183654.1:0-17677 GCA_948193065.1 Aleurites moluccanus
TACTGAGTTGAAGGCTCACTCCTCTTCTGTGGATTTCAGGTGATAGCTTAGCTCATGTGGGGGCCAATAGAGAAGATCGGGCTTCTTCACTTATTTACTCCAAGAAGCTTCATTGTAATTATTCTTTTGAGATATTTTGTACATTTATTTATGGTATTATGATATAATATGTATTGGAGTGAACTCTAGAGCTCCGTAGTTAGTCTTTCGAGTATACTAGAATATTTTTGATGTATGATTGTTACCTTTTTGGGTAAATTACGAAAATATACTATGATCTGAAATAGCACTATTAGTGACCAATATATATATAAAAAAAAGATGTAGCTAAATTTGTTTCTACTTATTTAGTCTGCCAACAGGTTAAATTTGAACACCAAAAACCGTCAGGGTTGTTATAAGAGATATTCATTACTAAAGTAGAAATGAAAACAAGTGACTATGGATTTTGTAGTTGGCTTACTGAGAACTAGTTTGATTGAAAATTCGAGGATGAATTTTATTGAAGGGGATAGAGTGTAATACCCTAGATTATACCATATATACCAAGAAATTTTTTGATTTTGGCCATAAATATTTATAGGACTTCACCAACACAATAAGCCAATACTACAACAAACTTAGGAATGCTAAACCTTGACAAGTGAACAATCATAGGACTAATAGAATGCTAGGAGATGATAAGAAGAAAAAATGAAAAAGTGAATTGAAGTGATGGAAGACCAAAAAATGGCAAAAATATAAATAAGTAGAAAAGTCAAGAGTAAACTGGAAATTTCCTATCCAAGTTCAGAATCATATCCTAGGACTGAATTAAATGAAGTAGCAGTAAAAAAACAATCCAAATCACTCCCCACTTCTATTATTGAAACTAAATATATTTTTATGTATTTCTCATTTTAATTTTCATAACATTCTTTACTAAAATACCCTTAAAATTTCATAAACCCTAAATTGCATCCATAAACCCTAATTTATTAAATTGCTTATTTCATTTCAAGATAAATTAAATTTGATGAGTTAAAGGAAGATTAAAAGTGTAATAAAATTTTTCCTATACTTGAAATTAATAGAAATAAAAAATGGCATAACTATAAATAGGAAAACTATACAAGGACAAAATGGAAAATGCACTATTTGGTAAGTCCCACATTGAAATATATTAAAAGCCTTAAAAAAATTCTTTTTCGTCTTCATTTTAGTAGGTTGGCCAAAATTCCTTAGGTGATTTTCCTTCAAATTTTCTTTCATCTTCTTCCAAATTCACAAGTTTTCCTCCATCTTCCTCTAATCATTACAACAAGTGATAAAATTTCAAGGTAATAATTTCACTCCCTTATTTTTAATTAATTATTTTTATGAATTATAAATTTAGAATAATTGATAGTTTAATTTGTTCAAACTAAATATATACAACTATGTAAATTGAAATTAAAGTTTCTAAAGTTATCAATCTAAGTGAGGTTTAGAGAAATCTAAAATAGAAAGTTTTATCTCAATTTTCGTGGTCTTAAGGAACAAATTTAGAAAAGTAAAGAACAAGAAAGTTGTAGCTTTAGGTCTTAAATATATGTTTGTAAACCAATTTTATAAAATTTGACGTGAGTATAGAGATAATAGCCTAAAAGTAAAACTGACTCGGATGGATAACTCAACAAAAAGTGCTACTGTGTTTTATTGATGTAAGGACCTTAGATTCTGAATTCGGAAAAATGTTAAACATAAAAGTGTTCATTTATGTATTATTTAAATTCTTTTGAAACGATTTCACCATTTGATATATATTTATGGAGTTGCAATCAAATTAGTGGAGTCTGCTCGGATAGATATTGCAGAATAGCAAAGCTTATTTTAGATGAATACCATGAATTGTATAGTACTTGGATTAATCTAAATTTTGGATATGTAGAAACTTAATGTCTAATTTAAGTAAGAAAAAGAAATAAAGTAATTGGATATTTTTTATCTCAAGATAAAAGCAATTGAATCAAGGCTGGCAATAATGAATACTAAAGAAAAAAAAAACCTTAGATATAAAACCCTAGAATTTGGGAAAAAATATAAATTGAGTTAATTATTAGAAATTGTACTAGAAATAAATATTAATATGATTTTTAATTGAATGTATTATAGAAAGAAAATGAAAAAGATGATTGAAACGATAAAGAGAGGCATATGTACTTACTTAAAACATTGAAATTCAAGTTGTGAATTTTGAAGGATTTTGGTTAATCTAAAAATTGAGGTGAGTCATTTATATGTTATTATGCATGTCTAAACCCATATTATGAATTATGGAAACCATATATAATTTTCTATGTCAAGGCCGAACCACATTGTACTATTTTTTCTTTGTATTTTCTTTGATTTCAAGCCTATTTTTTATTTCTTTTCTTTGAATTGTAAGTGTATTTGATATTTCCATTGTGTTATTTATAATGTGAACTTGATATAAAAAATTTTGAACTTTGTTAAACTTGTCCCAAAAATCAACCAAAATGACCTTAAAGTTATGCACACCAAGTATTCGAATAAATACCTTTTTGAATTTTCATAGGCCTACCAAGCTAATGTCATTGTCGTCAGTGATGTTGACTAGCTAATTTCACCAGCACAGCTGATCTTTGATGACCACTTTTGTACATAGCCCATATTTGAGCTCCATGCCATTTGTTATATCAATTGTTGAACATATGATTTGTTTATTGAATTATATTGACATTGATGGATTGATAAGAAATTAATGAGATTATTGACTTGCTAATTATTCCTTATTATTTCTATTGGCTATTTGTTATTGTTATTATTTCCCATTTCCTATTGATATGTTGATTTGACTGAGTTATCTTACCAATAGGGTAATGGGTAAGTACCATTAGCATTGTATATAATGAACATTGTAAACCCTAGCTGAGAAGGGTTAATATTCTAGCCATAAGGCCTGACCCACCTTATGTAATTTACATGTGATTGATATAATGTGATACGTGTTCAAGGTCCTTTATTTGTCACATCTACATGAATATATGTTACCTTTGATATGTTTATTTTATATTGACCAACATTGATATCCATTTTCTTTGCTTTGGGTATTTGATGTGGTAATTGTAAAATTATTCACTTGTTCTACCTATTTATTGTTACTTAACTAGCCTATATGTATAATAATGTATATTTGACTCACTGAATATTTAAATACTCACTCTTTTAGTGATTAAATATTTTTCAGAACAAAAGTATAGCGGTTCCAAGGTTTCCTTTTTTGGTGGAACCAACTATCTTTTGTAATGTAATTATCAGTGTTTATATTATCTTTTGTAAACTCTAGAAGCTCCATGATTGTATAATTAAGTAAGTTAGTTTTGTATAGAATGATGTGTAAATGATACTTCTAACTGTTATCTAAAATATATGGAATATGTTAGTATATGAATTTGTCTATGTTAATAGATAAATGGATGATATTAAGAGTAAAATAATTATGTCAAGTAATGAATATAAGTTATGATAAGGGTTCCACGGGTGTTGGTAGCTTTAAACAGATCCTATATTTTAGAACCATCATATTCTAAAATTAGAACGTGACAAAGAAGTTCAAACTTTAACTACTTATCTGAAAGAAAAATAATAATAATAATAATCAAAATGAAATAATCACTAAATTTTAGTATTTTTTTTTTTCTGTTTACCTGTTATTCAAAGGAAAACTAACTGAATTTTTCATTATGAACGGACTGGTCTGAATATCCAACAAATGCAATATATATATATATATATTCTCTTTCACTAAAAAAAAAAAAAAGAGGAGAGGATATTGTCACACCCCGACACCACCGATGCGACGGTCCTAGGGTAAGGGTAGGTATAAGGCTACTATAAACCCGTAGAACCCTGAACTAAACCTGTCTCAATCATAACATCATACATTCTATCCAAAACAAATCATTAATTCTCATAAATTATCATTTATAACATAACATCTCTACTTGTTCCTTACCGATCAAAAGATGAATCTAACATCAATATGGAATGAGTGAGAGTCTACAAATAACATCCACGGATACAAAATCAACAACCCATAACTAACTATGAAGCTCTAAGAGTATGTACCTCAACAGACATGAGTATGTACCTCAATAGACATGATTATATATATATATATATATATATATATATATATATCAAAATAATATCCAAAATAATTATATCTAAACTTCTTGGGAAGAATAAGTCAAGAAGTTCTATCCTCTGGATTAACTCTCTCTCAAGCTACACTAGCACCTGAAACCACAGAAGAATGATGAGCCTTCAACTCAATAAGATATGAACATCATAAATCAAGAATCTAAATATCAAATCATGAATATGAACACATATATATTTATATATTTGGGTAAGAAAGAATCTCAAGCTTTTACTTGGAAGAAACATGAGTGCTTATAATAATTAACACTATCAAATCATGTCACAAATCACATCATGGTTCTCATTTAGAACATAAAATGCCCATAAAGGATGGCATTATCAAATCTCATATGATAGAACTGATCTCATATCATAACAAACGTATCAATAGCCTTGCTACCTTAACGTGGCACATATGCTTGCGCGGACATATGCCTAGAGCTCGTGACCCCCCTCTTGGTAGAGCACTGATACTATACCCTATCAGCCAGGTTCCCATTATGCACATTGGACCAATGAATTTACTCTCATTGGAAAAAGCGTTCTATACATATATGTCTTAGGTTCATAAAGAAGATATTGTGTTCTCAACAAAACTGAATTTGGTCAAGAGACCAATTAGCATTTATAGCAAAGGCTTAATCATGATCTTGGTCCAAGGAATGACTAAGTCATTATCATATATATATATAAAACAAATATATAATGCAGGTCATAATATTACAGTGGCAATACTGAATATATATATATAATATTTAGCAATCATCTCGTAAGAAGTAAACACATTTATGATATTCATACTTACCTCTCAACAAAATTTATCCTTGTATTTCCCTCAATAGCTTGTTCATTCAATAATCTCCTCAAATTTCTTGAGTTCTCTTCTCCTATGAAAGTTTCCCCAGATTCTCAAAATTAGGGTTTTCCTTAATCAATAATACATAATATAATTCCTTGTAATTTAACCCTCTTATAGTCTCTATTATTGTTTCCTAACATCAATTTAATTTATCTCTTAAAGAAAATCAAAAATTCAAAACGTACTTACTATTCACGTCACTATTCATCAATTTCATAAATTTTGATATCTTCCATATTTATCAAAATTAATAGTCTTAAATTACTTATAATAGACTATATATACTCATAATAACTATTGTAATTACCAGAAATTCTTAATCTAAAGAGAAAATGAAGTTTGGAGAAAATTACTTTATTTTCCCTAAATTGAGTTCTTGAAGAATTTGGGCTGAAATGATGATTGAAGCCTTTTAAATGAGTTAATCTAGTGATTTAATGCATTAATTATGAGAATTAATGCGTTAGAAAATGAATGGAACAAATCGGAAAGAGATAGGAGAAGAAATGAAGAAGAACGAGAGAAAAGAAAGAAGAAAATCGTGAAGCATAGCTACTGGATAACTGGTTAAATAAGCTACTGCCTCGCAATTCTGCTTCGCCAGCTCACCTCGCCAATCTGCTTCGGAAATGCCACTTTGCATAAGCCAGCTCGCAAATACCACTCCATATTGTCTGCTCGCAACGCCACTTCGCATTGCCGGCTCACAAATGTCACTTCGCATATGCTAGCTCACGAATGCCACTTCGCCAATTGCCACCTCGGCAATTCCACTTCGCCAATTCTCCTCTTCACCTATTGCCACCTCGGCAATCCCACTTCGCCAATCCTCTTCTTCGCTTATTGCCACCTCGGCAATCCCACTTCGCCAATTGCCACCTCGACAATTCCACTTCGCCAATTTTCCTCTTCGCCTATTGCCGCCTCGGCAATCCCACTTCGCCAATTGCCACCTCGGCAATTCCACTTCGCCAATTCTCCTTTTTGCCTATTGCTGCCTTGGCAATCCCACTTCGCCAATCCCCTTCTTCGCCTATTGCCACCTCGGCAATCCCACTTCGCTAATTGCCACCTCGTCAATTCCACTTCGCCAATTCTCCTCTTCGGCTATTTTCGCTCGGCAATCCCACTTCACCAATTCTCCTCTTCACCTATTGCAGCCTCGGCAATCCCACTTCGCCAATTGCTACCTCGACAATTCCACTTCGCCAATTTTCCTCTTCGCCTATTACCGCCTCTGCAAAGGCCACCTCGCTGAATCCCACTTCGCCAAATGCTACCTCACATTCGCTTCACTAAATGCCACCTTGCATCCTCTTCGCCAAATGCTACCTCGCATTCGCTTCCCTAAATGCCACCTCGCATCCTCTTCGCCAATTCCTCTTCGCCAATTGCCACTTCACCAAATGCCACTTCGGCAAAGGCCTCCTCGCCAAATCTTCTTCTTTGCCTATTACTACCTCGGCAATCCCACTTCGCATATGCCAACTCACAAATGCCACTTCGCATTGTCGGCTCGCAATGCCTCTAATATCTGCAGAGCTGAAAAATCTTCTTCATCAACTCATAATAAACCAGCTCGCAAATGAGCTACAGACATCCAAACTCTCTGATTCTTTTTGTCACTTAAAATAGACACTCAGAGGTCCAACATATCCAAAATTAAAATCAAAAGGAGGTCTACACAAACTATGGTGAATTTCTAAAATTTACCCTGACTTTTACTGCCCAAAATCATCTGAACAGGTCTGATTAATTCCACTCTCAACTGACATATACTTATCCAATTCCCTTGAAATTTTATAGCCAAAACATAACATATAAAGGAATATTTTTCATGTTTACACTTTTGGCTCATTCAGCCTCAATCATTCCCAGAAAAAATAAATATTCTCAAATTCCTGCAGAAAATAATGAATCAGACAGGTCTGAGTCAAGGAGGCATATCTCCTCACACACACAAAATTTCATAAAATTCTTTTAAAGACCTAAAGAGGAGATATAAATCTACAACTTTTATGTTTTACACTTTTCCAAATTATTCCTTTAAAGTCATGAAACCAACCTCACAAACTCCTCCCTGTATACAAAATTCTAGATTTCTCAAAACATTTCTATATTCTCAATCAATTCAACAAACATACAATTAATAAAATAAAAAAATGACAGGTATTACAGTATGAGAAAAGATGTGCTAAGGATTGTAAATCAAATAAAGTTAATGGACATCCAAGTTAAATGAATTGATGAATGTGTATATGTATGGCGACTTAAGAAATGCATAAATATTTCTTAATCAGTATTAGACTGATGAACTGTTTCTCTATTAATTATAGATTTTGATTTATATAATAATGGAAGAGATATGTTATCATTATATTTGATCTGTATTATGATGAAATAGATATGTGAATTTATAAGTTACTGAATAATATTCTGATAATAGAATTATATTATACTTTGAGGATATCTCTAAGAGTTAATGAAATTGCATTATGAGAATATAATGATTGATAGTATGGATAATTCTGTATTTTGATAGTTGGATGAAATCTTGTACTATAAAAATAAGAGATAAGAGTAAGTATGGATCATAATTTTTATAATTTTCTAAGAATTAATGACTGATATTTGTATAATATATTATTAAAGATTGAGTTAAGATTATGTTTTGCTTCTCCAAAAGGGAATGCACGGTTAAGACTGTAAGTTGGCTAGTTAGCCTATACTGTTATTAGTTGACTTATGATAGAATGTTCTTATGTGTTTAAAAAATTATTTCACTTTTATAGTTGTTCTAAATTGTGGATTATAAGTTCTTATGCATTTGAAACCTAAGTATCGTTTATGTCATAACCGATTCTGTTTGACTTGTCTATATGTATTTTCTATTTTGGTAATACTGTAATATCTAATGATATAGTTTATTTATAGTTTTGAATGCTAAGAGTTTGATAGTTGGATGCTTTGGATTTTTGGACATTGAATTGGAAAGGAAAAGAAGTGAATGTGGTTGTTATAAGGGGTTTTAAGGATTTTGTGTGAGGAGAATTTTGCAGCACAATTTTCATAGCCTTAACGAAGGTATTTGGAAAAGTATAAAATATAAAAGTTGTAAGTTTATGTCTCATATATATTATTTTAATCAGTTTTGTAAATGCTTATGTATTTGAGGAGATATTTAACTTTGATCTGGACTAATTCAGGTTGTTACTTCTGCAGGTAGTCTGAGATTGTTTAATTATTTTGAGGATCTTAAAGGCTAAATTAGACAAAGTGTAAAACATGAAAAGTGTTCATTTATGTATTATCTACATGTGTGTAAATAAATTTTGCAATTTCATTGGTACATTTTAATTTATAGTCATATAAGTTAGGTCTGTCTAGATGATACTTGTTGAGTATCATATTTGAATTTGAAAATTCACCATAAATTATGTAGTACTTAGATTAATTTGAATTTTGGATATGTTGTATTCTTATCTGTATGGTTTAAGTGAAAAAGGAATTGAAGTAATTGGATATTTGTAACCCAAGATATAGCTAGTTTAACATGTATTGCCGAAGTGATTTTTCGGCATGAATAGTAACATGAACAGTAACGTGCCTCTATAAATAGAGGCAGCCTGTTTTTTTTTTTTTTTTTTTACCAAACCTTAGTTTTTTTCATTTCTCTTTAATGTTTTCTTCAACCCTCAAACCTTAGATAATTCTATTTATTTTCTAAGGCAATAGTAATGTAATTAATGCATTATTTTTTAAAGAAAGCACTTAAGGAACATCAAATCCTTAATGGATTCAAGAGATTTGTGGTTTTAAGAGGAAAAGTAAATTTCTCTACTCTCATTTTTGATATGATTTGAAATTATTTATGGATGAATAAGTTGATTATGAGTCTTGGGTGCATGATTAAGAGTAGTTATTATAAGTTTTATTGGTTGATTTGAAAGATTTAGCTATGAATTGTTTTGTGATGAATAGTGTTGTGAATAATAAATTTTCTTAAAATTTTCTATATTTTTTTGCATAAGATTGATATATTGAAGTTAGAAATGATGAGTATGGACTTTTAGAAGTATTAAATATTAAATATTGAACTTGGATCTTGGTTGGGTTGAAAACCCTAATTTTGTAAATTAAAGATATGATGGTTCTAAGTTAAAATTAAGTTAATTTAAAGTAAATTGAAGTATTTATGAGTAAAAACTCATGGATAGATTGAGGAATTGAATCTTTTGAGCTAGGGTTCTAATGTTTGTCATCATGATTATTTAGGGATTTTTGTGTAGGATGTTTAAGCCTAAGGAATGGAAGGTTTTATGCAAGTTATGTTGATTCTAAGCTCTATTGGAAAAGTCACTACTGTAGAGGTGAGTTATGAATATGTTTTGTTTGGTAAGTCTAATTCTTTGAAAGGACTCGCCTATATTTGTATATATATATATGACCATTGTTCTCTTGAACAACTGTTATTCTAACTATTGGTCCCTTTGGCAATCAAGAGGGAAGGTGAATTGGTTGATTGCGGAATTAACAACAAATTAAAAGTTTAATTGAAGGAAAGAAAGGGAAGAAGAAAGAACACAAAGGATTTATAGTGGTTCGACAACCTTGCCTACATCCACTCCTCAAGATCACACTTTAGAGTTCCCTTAATCGATCCTTTTACGAATGCAAGATCAAACCCAAGTGTTTAGGCTAATACTCAAACCTTACAAGTATTTTACAAAGGCTCACACTCAACCTATACAAGTGTTTTCCTATTTGGCTCACACTCAAACCCTTGAAGAAATACAAAAGAAGAAGAGAAAGAATTTCCCCAGAATTTATCCAACTCTCAAATAATCAATGAGTCTTAATGAACTCAAGGGTTTTACAATTTAAAGCTCACAAATTGATGTTTTACAAATATAGACTCTCTAATCTATATACAAGAATGATTTTAATACAAAAGCTTAAATGAATGATCTCAATTGATGTTCTCTTGATTTCTTACCTTCTTAAACTTCAAAACATCTTGTATTTATAGCCCAACATCAAATATGACCGTTAGGATCCAAAATATAGCTATTAGAACCCTTTTCAAATACTATATTTTGTGTCAGAATCGCAGCAGTCACACCCGCTACTTCCTTAGTCGAGCCTGCGACTTAGGTGACTTTTGCTACTGGACTTTTTTGAAGAAACGTTGCGCCCGCGACTTTTGGAGTCGCACTTGTGATTTATCTTCTTCATATCTCAAGTTATACAACTTCAAAACATATCCTGTTTTTTTTTTTTTGGAAATTATGAGTTGTCTACTACAACTTTATAGTTTATCATAAATCCTAAATCGTCCATATTAATATCTAAAAAAATAATAACATTTTATTGTTCCAATTTATAAGACAGTTTGAGCATGCTTCACTAATTCTTCAGTTTCTCCTTCTATAGAGATCGAAATCACTTGATTCTTTTTTCATATTAAGATAGACTTCTAGAGATATATTTATATAGAATGGCATGCTCAAATTTTTCTTTTATAATTCCTAGCAATATTTTCAAGTTGCACTATCAATTCTATCTTAGTCTGTCAGCTTGAGCATAATTCCTTCAAAAATTCATATCTTTATTTTCCAATGTCCAATGCTCAATCTAATTTTTGTTCCTAAAACTAGACATCTATATATTTTCATCCATATATAGTTTGTCCTATTATCTTCTCCCAATTTATACATAATTTAGCATCAAATCAGACTTTTACAAGTGCACTCCATTAAGCCTTATGTGTTTAACCTATATTTGAGCAATGATTATGATTTCTCATACCTTAACAAACTTAACAAATTATTAGTCCAAATAACACATTTATATTATTTTGTTATCATCAAAATTATCATTAAGCCTAAGGGGCCAACAATCTCCCCCTTTTTTATGATAACAAAACCATACATACAAGTGTTCAAATAATTAAACAAAATAGCTCATATAAATAAATACTAATGAAATACAAACACTTGTACAAACTTCTTTCCCTTTTTGATATCATTAGTAAGGTCAAGCTATCCCCCTTTAAAAAATAATTTATACCAATTGAAGTACTATAAGGAAACTAAATGAAATAACATCATAAAAATTGATACTAATTGAAGTTATAAAAATTTCTCCCCCCTTAATCAATCAAAAACATTCAAGGGGTGCTAAAGGAATAATCAAAGCAACAAACATCATCAAAAGGCAAAATTTTAATAAAAAAATCTCCCCCTTTCTTATTGAATGAATGCAACAAACACATTCAAGCATGATACCAAATGAAACATTTAAATATATTCAAATATGCAATTCAATCAATTTCAAAGCATGCCTTTTATTTGAATTGCAAAGGGGGTTGGAGGTATACTTATCTTTACTAAGCTCTCCTCCATTGAGACTTGCTACCATTGATCCATTGGTAGTATTTTCTCTCATAAGATCTTCTCCAATTGTTGAAAGCTTCATATCCCTTGGTGCATGGCTTATGTGCCCTTCCATTTCCACATGCTCTATAAACATGAGCTTTGTTTGCACTATATCTTTTATGTAGGGGAAGATAAAACCTTTTTGCTTTCATTCTTCCTCACAATTTTCTCATTTAAAGTTGCATCCTCCTCAAATGCCATGAAGCAAAGATTGGCATATTCATCTTTTTTATCTTCATCATCCTCGTCCAATTCACTTGAGTCATCCCAAGTGATCGCCAAAACCTTTTTCTTGAAGTTCTTCTTATTCTTTAGCTTTAGGCAATCGGGTACAATATGACCATGCTTGCCACATTTGAAGCACTTCACTTTATTGCTTCTTTGCTTGACTTCCTTCTCACATGGCTTCTTGTTTTTAAGGATCAAGTTCCTTATCTTCAATGTAAGAATAGCCATATCGTCATCATCATCCTCATCCTCATCCTCTTCATCTTCACTTTCACTTGAGGATACTTCTTTTGAAGCAATAAAGACCAACATCTCCTCTTCTTCATGCTTTCCTTGAGATAGGGTAATCTCATGAGTGAGTAACTTACCCATTAAAATATCGGTTGGAAGGATGCTCAAATAATTTACCTCTTCAATAGAAGATATCCTTGCTTCCCAATCCTTCTTAGGGAGTACTATAAGAATCTTGCCATTAATGTCTTCTAAGGAGTATACCTTCCTTAGCTTCCTTATCCCATTCACAATCACCATGAGGCAATTGTACATTTTCGAAACCTTCTCATTTGGCTCCATTTTGAAAAATTCATATTCATGAGTAAGAAGTTGAATTTTCTTACCCTTGACTTGGTTGGTACCTTCATGAGTGGTCTCAAAAGTGTCCTATATTTGCTTGGCCGAAATGCAATGAGAGATTTTGCCATACTCTTCTCTACTCAATGCACAATAGAGAGTGTGCATTACTTTTTTGTTTCTCCCATTTGCCTTCTTCTTCTTTTTTTGTCCATTCACTCTTGAGCTTCTTCACCTCTATGCCATCAATGATTTTAGTGGGGATGGCATGCACTTCTTCAACCACATCCCATAAATCAATACCATCACTATCCATGAAAATTTTCATTCGATTCTTCCAATATGGATAGTCGATCCCATCAAAGAATGGTGGTCTAATGGTTGAACCTCCTACAACAATGTTTGCTCTTGAAGTTGCCAATTTGATCTTTGTTCCAAGATGGTTAAATCTTTTAAAAAGTGGAAACAAAACTTTGATACAAATTATTGGTCCCTTTAGAAACCAAGAGGGAGGGTGAATTGGTTGATTGCGGAATTAACAACAAATTAAAAGTTTAATTGAAGGAAAGAAAGGGAAGAAGAAAGAACACAAAGGATTTATAATGGTTCGGCAACCTTGCCTACATCCACTCCTTAAGATCACACTTGAGAGTTCCCTTAACAGATCCTTTTACGGGTACAAGATCAAACCCAAGTGTTTAGGCTAACACTCAAACCTTACAAGTGTTTTACAAAGGCTCACACTCAACCTATATAAGTGTTTTCCTATTTGGCTCACACTTAGACCCTTGAAGAAATACAAAAGAAGAAGAGAAAGAATTTCCCCAGAGTTTACCCAACTCTCAAATAATCAATGAGTCTTAATGAACTCAAGGATTTTACAATTTAAAGCTCACAAATTGATGTTTTACAAATATAGGCTCTCTAAGCCATATACAAGAATGATTTTAATACAAAAACTTAAATCAATGATCTCAATTGTTATTCTCTTGATTTCTTACCTTCATAAACTTCAAAACATCTTGTATTTATAGCCCAACATCAAATATGACCATTAGGATCCAAAATATAGCTGTTAGAACCCTTTCCAAAGGCTACATTTTGTGTCAGAATCACAACAATCATGTTCGCTACCTCCTTAGTCGCACATACGACTTTGGTGACTTTTGCTACTGGACTTTTTTGAAGAAATGTCGCACCCGCGACTCTTGGTGTCTCACCCGTGAATTATTTTCTTCATATATTAAGTTATACAACTCCAAATCATGTATTGTTTCTTTTGTTGGAAACTATAGATGTCTACTACAACTGTATAGTTTATCATAACTCCTAAATCATCCATATTGATATCTTAAAAAATCATAACATATTATTGCTCCAATCTATAAAATAGTTTGAGCATGCTTCACTAATTCTTCAATTTCTCCTTCTATAGAGATCGAAATCACTTGATTCTTTTTCCATATTAAGGTAGACTTCCAGAGATACAATTATATTGAATGGAATGCTCAAATTTTTCTTCTATAATTCCCAACAACATTTTCAAATTGCACTATCAATTTTGTCCTAATCTGTCAGCTTGAGCATAATTCTTTCAAAAATTTATATCTTTATTTTTCCAATGTCCAATGCTCAATCTAATTTTTGTTCCTAAAACTAGACATCCATATATAGTTTGTCCTATTAGCTTCTCCTAATTTATACATAATTTGGCATCAAATCAGACTTTTGCAAGTGCACTCCATTAAGCCTTATGTGTTTAACCTATATTTGAGCAATGATCATGATTTCTCATGCCTTAACAAACTCAACAAAATTGTTAGCTCAATTAACACATTTATATTATTTTTTTTATCATCAAAATAAACATTAAGCCCATGGGCCAATACTAACTGTATATAAATATGTACATTTTATCTTATAATTCCCTGCATTATTCTTTGTTATTGTTAGCGAGATTGATATTTGATTCTTTGGATCAACTCTCAATATGAAATTATGTTCTGTTATATAAAAGTTTATATGAATTATAATTCATTATATTGAAAAGACATTTGGGTCTATTTATTGGTATTATATTTACCTAATTTCTAAACCTCTAACTGTATAATGATAGAATGTTTTTGCCAATGAGGGAAAAAACCATTGGACTATGTGCACAAGTAACTTAACTGATAGAGTTTGATTATCAGTGTGCTACCCAGAGGAGACTATATACTCTGATTGTGTGCTATGATCAAGCATGCATATTTATGTTAGTAAGGCGACAACCCACTTTTGTTATTCTGTTGTTCTATCATATATACATTTTGTTTATTGTGCCATTTATTGCAGGCACATTCTGATTACTGATATTCATATGAACTTTGTTAATATATATATGTATATATATTTCGATCCTTATACACTGAACCTATTGAATATCTATTGTTACATAAATATATTGATTTTGATTTCTGATTCTAAACACCGAACCTCAGGTAAGGCATATCCATAATTCATTGAGTTGAAGGCTCATTACTCTTCTGTGAATTTTCAAGTTCTGCTTTAGTTGAGATAGCCTAGAAGCGAGGTTAGAGCTTCTTGGTTATTCTTGTTCTACAAAAAGCTTATGCTTATATGGTTATTGTATTTTGTTAGATGGTATATGTATTATGATTATTCTATTATAGTTGCTCTGTAGAATTAGAATGTATAGATAGAATTGTGACTGATGCATATGGGAACATTTTCAGACTCTTCCTTTTTTCAGTAAATGATAGTTTAGGAAGTTGTTTCTGATTTTTAAAGATTATTTCTGACTGATAATTGATCAGATGGATGATGTTGTAATAAATGTTTGTATTTTGAGTTAATGGATGAATTGTATAGAGATTTCATTATATGGATTCAGGTTTTTGTTATGTTCTATGGTTTTCGGTGGCCTTAAGTCTACCCATGCCATAGGATCGTAGCATTTCTTGAATTGGGGTGTTACAAAGCTGGTATCAAAGCAAAAGTTTAAGATTATGGGAATAAGAGTATGTTAAAGGTTTAAGAGCTTAAGATCATACTATGTATAGGAAACTACGGAGCATAAGATTTCTGTTTATCTGTGATATGTTATCTTTATTGTGAATTTTTGTATTGTTGTTATGGGCTTAGATATGGCAGTATTCATCTTATCGCTATTGTGTCACTAAGTGAGGTGAGATAGATATATAAGACTAATTGTATAGGCAATTGTGTTGTTAAAGGTTATAGGCATTAATCTATTATGAGCTAAGATTTGTGAATATGTTCAATGAATTAAAGATCTAATTTGATATATTATTTGAAGTTGTATGGTATAGTAAGGGTTTAAGAACAATATTGTGATCGAAAATTAGCCATGGATTAAGGCTATAATGAATTGATTATGTGCTAATTGTATATTGATGTTCTATTGGCAATGAATGGTATAATTAAATATGATGTTAATGCCTGAGAATTAAAGAGTATAATAATGACATATACAAAATTGAACTATAACATATTAGAGATGGTTAAAGGCCTATGTTTGATGAGTAATTGTTTAAAATTCGAGGATGAATTTTTGTAAGGAGGAGAGAATATAATACCCAAGTTTGATCAGTTAGATATATGTTTGATTGAAACATAATTGTACTATTTATGACTAATGAAATTGTGACATGATTCATAATAGTAACAAATTTGATGATGTGTTTGATGATCTAAGATTCCGTAGAGATTGTAAATGATTGATTTGAAGCTCTTGAGCTATTGATATATTTCATTATGTAATATCGATGGAATAGCATAATGGTTTACTGTAATAACCCAAACGATTATAGTGGAAAACCTAAATAGGGTAGAATTTTTTTTTTAAATTCTCCAGGAAGCAATAACCGAAAATTTATCAAGGACAATGGAAAATAGACATTAGAGTAAATTATAGAATTTAAATGAGAATTAAATCAAATAGAATGGGCAATATAAACATAGTTGAAAATACTAGAGTATTAAAAATTATAGCAAAATAAATTGAAAATACTTAAGAGTTAATTAATGGATTAGTTAATAATTAATCAAGGATTAGCCTAAAAGTCAACAAAAGTGGCTAAATAATTATATATATATATATAATTATTTATATAATTTAAAATGATTTTCTTTTCTTTTATTCTTTTTCTTTATTTCTTTTCCTATTTATTTTTTTCTAATTTTCCTATTAGGCCATTTGTTACATATAGAGATAAATATGATAAGAAGCCATCATCTTCTTCAATTTCCTCTTCTATGCCGAAATTTTCAAGCTCCTCATCATAGAAAAAAAAAAATTTCTTCTTAGCTTCCTAAAATCATTTGATCTATCACAATTTCCTTCACAAATAATTCTTCCCCCAACTTCTAGTTGAATTATTTGGGCTTAGAAAGATATTTGGTGCAATTTTTCTCCAAAGTAAATTTCTTAACAAGTTTTGAAATTCATTTTTGATGAGTTATTTGAATGATTAAATGATTGGGTGATATGTTTAAAGTAGAGAAAGTGATTGAGAATTCTGAAATTTTCTGTCTCAGGAATTTCCTGTGACTTGGCAGAAACTTTGGGCTCTATTTTTGTATCCTTAGAGATAGAATTTGAAAATGTAAAAAACACAAAAGTTGTAACTATGTATGTGTATAATATATGTTCTTCAGAAATTTTTGACTGAATCCTTCTGTGTTGGGAGATATGAGTCTCAAAATATGACTGACTCGGATAGGGTTTCATTTCTGTGAAATTCCTGAGACTCAGCAAAAAGTTGGAGCTATTTTTTGAGATCTTTAATGTAGGAATTTGACAATATTAAAAACATAAAATTTGTATATATACATGTCAGGAATATTTAGGCTTTTGGAATATTTATCAAATTCTCACTGTATTGTTAACTATGGACCCCTGAGATAGACTGGCTCGGATTAGGGATTTCAGAAGTGTAACCCTTCTAAAATTAGTAAATATGAGGATCTTAGGATCTGAATCAGGGGAAAGTCAAAACATGAAAAATGTGTCATTATGTCTTAGATAAAATTCAATGAAAACAGAGTAGCATTTTGATCTACACATAATGAGTTATAAGTGAAATATTATGGTATGTTCGGGTAGAAATTTCAGGATTTCTGAATGTTGTTTAGAATTTAGGTTTGCTTGTTGTATTGTAATGTAATTAGTTTTCTAAATTGAGATTTATATTTTTTATAGCTGCACAAAGGAGAGATAAAGGAAAAGACAAGGAAGTGGAAGACCAGCCTTTTAGTTTGTGCTAGGTGGTTGGACACATTGGAATTTTGGGGTGAGTAACATATATGTTTCTTTACTTGTTGCCTTTGTATATTGTTTCCTTGAATCTTCCCTAAGAAATTGTATTATTATTAA
>CANXYC010183691.1:0-45822 GCA_948193065.1 Aleurites moluccanus
TAATATAGGGCCTTTGATGTGCTTAATGTGTAATTTGAGTATAATGTATGTGTTTATGTGTTTATATGCTTGATTATGCCTTAATATGGCATAATATGTGTTTTGATATGGTTATTAGAGGATATGTGTCTTATAAGATCAATTTGAATGTTATAGGGGAAAGTTCCCAGATTAGGGCAGCCGACGGCGAGTCGCGAGCTGGCTAGGGTTTCTAAGGGAGCATTTGGAGTTTGTAAATTGAGGTGAGTCTATATATGTGTTTGATGCATAATACATTCATAAGTCATGCATTATGCGTATGAAATGATAACCTTTCTTGAAAACCATTAATGATCCACATTTGGGCAATTTTGTCAATTTGACCTAAAATGGTACCACCGAAATACATAATTTTGGCACAAACTTTGATTGGCTATAAAATTTATTCTAAAAGGCTTTTTGACCTGAAACCAAGCCCAATCATCCTTTATATATATGTACTTGTGATTGGTATACAAAAATTGCTATGTATATATTGAATTCAAGGCAAACCAGAAAGTGCTTGGAAAATGAAAACGGACCCATAATTTGGGAGCCAGTTGCGGCAGCGCAAACTAGGCTCCGACGGGCAAAAATATGAAAATGAACCAAGCCCTTTCTTTGGGTCTATTATTGATATAAATCATTATATAAGTTCTATTTGAGACTTATTTTAATATAACTATGCTATATGACACATTTGCATATGATATGTTATAACAGGACTACTTCGATGGTGTAGAAATAAACCATCGGCTGTGATCACAGATATATGTTATTGCCTCTGCTAGGGAGGGTAAGAATATTCCCTATGCTATGGTTGATTGGAGGAAATGGGATGAAGTGAAGCTACAGTATGATATATGACATGTTACAGGCTCCTGTTATATTATATGCATTATGATCCATGCTATGTATTTCATCATGCTATCATCAGCATTTCTATTTATAGATCATTAATGGATAGATGTGACTGTCATGAATATTATTGCATACTCATATATATAGAATGACTCACTGAGTATAAAGTTATACTCACCCCTTTTAGTGTTATATGATTTCAGGACCTCAGTGAGGCAATAATCCATTGGCTACACCATCTCCAGCCTTGGATTAGATGTATGTATTTGAGGTCACTCCTATGTATAGAAGTTCCTTGGTATATAATGTATAGAGTTTTGAGTTGACTTAAGTAAAATGTCAAAATGGTAAAATGGTAATCAAATATGATATGGATATGTCTATATATTGTACATGTATATGATATATGAGCTTGATATGATATGTATATGTTATATGATTTGAATGGAAATATTGAAGTGCATTTTGAGTTGCAATTGATCAATGGAGGATATAAGGGGATGTATGTTATATTGGGAGTGCAAATTTATATGTTTTGTAGATAGCTTAAGTCAGAGTTACAAAGAAAACTCTGTCAGTTTTTCTGCATGATTGTTATGATGTTTTGGAAAAAAATTATCACCTAAAATATATCACAGGTTAAGTAATGAATGTAAAAGTAAAAGCATGGGTTCTTCGACGTACCGGTGGCTTAGGAATTACCCATACCCTACGACCATCATAGTCTAAAGTTAGGCTGTGACAATGAGCTTGTTTTATATAAAGTTTTATACAAACTCATTCGATTAGTTCAAGTATAGGTCAGTTGCATGCCTTCATGTTTGAAGTGAGAGAGAGATGAAAAAAAAGAAAATGAAAGAAAAAAGAAACTTGGGGTATATATTTAGACTAGACTAAGCCAAGCTCCTAAAAGTTGTCATTAATCCCTAAAACCATAATCTATGGAGCAATTACTTGCTAGTCAAAACCTTTGAAAACATAGGGGCAGTCTTTCCTTGAAAAATCATTGAAAGCAATTACTTATTGAAAACATGGGGGCTAGTCCTTACTTAAAAAATCATTGAAAACTTGGGTGAAAAATGATGAGGTTGAGTTTGGCCTATGTCTAGAGAAACTGTGAATATCTTGGAGATAGATTACTCTGAAAGATGAGATGAAAATTATGATGGACTTTATGAGCTTACCACAAAGGCTTGAATAACAATTCAAAAGGATTAGAATACATTGGTGAATTTTGGATAATAAAAATAGGAGAGGATTGTCAAATGACCTATAACTATACCTCTCTAGAAAATCGATACCTTCAAGACCGCATTAGCCCTTCTTTTACTAAAGTCATGAAAAGTTGAAATTATAATATTACTCAAGATCAAAGTAAAGTTCATTTAAAGCAAAAAGAAATGATTCCTACTATGTAGAAAGCCTTAAGAAGTCTACTTAGGTAAAAGTTAAGGAAATTGAGAGAAAATATTTGGTTGGAAAACCTGAAAGGGCCAACCAATAACATATATAAAGTTATGCAAATAGTGTTATACTCTTATTAAATGAATGAAGCTACATAAAGCTAGTATAATACTCATCTTATATAATAGATTTTGCTTTTTTGTTTTAAAGAAACATCCTTGTATTCATGAAGTAACCAAATTTGAGAAAAGAAAAAAGAAGACAAAGAAAAGAAGATAGCTCGTTAAGAGGCGACTTAGGCAAGTGTTAGAGCAAAAAGACAAAGAAGGAAAACAAATTTGGTTACAATCATGCAAAAGAAATATTATTCAAGTCAAATGAAAAGTATAATTTTAGACCCTTAATTTTTTACTTTTAGCATCTTCAAAGCTTGGATTCTAGCTATGGTTATAGTGTTCTCTTAAATGCTTAAACGATAAATTCTTGAATTTGCTTCACCTGATAGAGATGAATCTCTAAATTTTCTAAAAAACTCCTATATGGAAGTTGTTTCTTCTAGTCCAACATCTCGAAGATTGTTGCTTTCATGATATATTTTTGGCTGGAGTAGCTCATGTTTCCATTTGATAAAAATCTTATTTCCTTTGAGAAGTTTGCAATTGGATAGATAAGCCATAAGGGCAATGATATGCATTCACACCTATATACATATTGAATTTTAGTAATCATTCTTTGTAAAGCATTTTCACATATTAACATCTTGTATGAAGATACATCATGATGAATAAAAGATAAGATTTATCCATTATAGACGATAGAAGTTGGGCATTGTCCTTGTTGTAGTGATTAGACACAATCCTTATTGATAACGAATAGGCACAGTCCTTGTTGATAATGAGTAGGCACAGTCCTTGCTCATAATGATTAGGAACAATCCTTGTTGATGTTGTTGATGACAATTAGGCATAGTCCTTGATGATAAATGATTGAGTGAAGACAAGAATGAACATAGAAACCATAGTTTGGAAGAAAACAAGTCAAATACATTCAATTTGTTTGGAAATAGGTTCCCCAATGTTTCGATGGTAGAATTATATTTACATTGCTTGGATAAAAGTTACTCAATGTTTCAATGCTAGAATTATATTTACATTGCTTGGATAATGGTTCCTTAATGTTTCAATGGTAGAATTATATTTACATTGCTTGGATAGATTTTCCTCAATGTTTTGATGGTAGAATTATATTTATAGTGCTTGGATAAAGGTTCCTCAATGTTTTGATAGTAAAATTATATTTATATTGCATGGATAGAGGTTCCTCAATGTTTCAATGGTAGAGATATGTTTGCATTTCTTGGATGAAATATCCTCAATGCTTTTATGGAATAATACATTCACGTTGCTTGGACAAAGGTCGTCAATGATTCAATGACTTCCCTCAAATGAGGGAAATTTGCATCGCTCGAAAGTAGATTCTCGATGCACTCGATGATTACCCTAATAAGGATTGTTATCCTATTAGAAGACTCCTCCGAGGGAGAGGGATTTTGCATTCGACTGGAAAGAAATTCCCAATTTGACCAGACACGCAAGAATGATAAGGTTCAGGTTTGCACATCCTAACCTTGAATGGTAGTATGAACTTTAGAATGTTTTGTTATGTTGTGTTCACTCACACACATACTTCACAAATCTTACTAAAGTGGGAGAAAACTATTGACATTGATTTTTGATACACCTTAGGCCCGAGCCGAAGCACAATAATATAGCATCAAGAATCAAGATAGTGAGAAGAAGAATACTTATCAAAGTAATTACTTTTTCTTTTGAATAGAGGAAATTGCTAGGATGTCTTAGCAATTGATGATCCAAGTTTTCATTTTGACATAAAACATGTCAAAATTTATTTTAGAATGAACTTGGGTCATTTCAGGCCATATTCAATTGTCCAAACACTAATCGAGCTCGTAGACAGTCGTCGACTTGATTCCAGTAAAACATTGGGCTCGTGTAAGCCAGAGGTCAATTTAAGTTGTTTTCTCATTTAAAAAGAGTTAAGAAATAGTTTTAAAAGTTTTTGAAAAGTTTTGGGTCATTTTAGATGGATCGGACAAAAGAATAGGAGCGTGGGGGAGGGGGGGATGAGGGTCGACGGGCTCCTTTTCGTCAAGCCATTGGGTCTGTGCAGCAACCATTGACCTGTGGCTTCATGCAAGGGTCGTGTGGTTGCTTATAGGGGCACAAGGCCGAAGGAAGGGTAGCACGGCATAAGCATAGGCCGCATGGACCAACGAAGTGCCATATAGCCCTTCCACAGGTCGGCAGGCTCTTGGCCAGTTCGCGCACATTGCTGCTCGCCTCAGCCAACCCCCAGTATGATTTTTCATCCCATTTTGGAGTTTCCATTGTTTTTATTCCAATTTATCTTCTAAGAAGTTTCCAATTTGGTATTTTAATCAAAATGGATGTTTTGGATGAAAAGCTAAAAAGGAAGCTTGAGGGATTCTTAGTAGGCAAGTAACTCTAAAGTTATTTTGTAAGTTACGTTTTTTCTTTTTAGGATGCTCTATGACTTAGGAAATCTAAATAAACCTAAATATGAGTCTTTTATTCTTATTTATTTCTATTAAAGTAGGAAAAAAGACTATAATAGGCCTCCACCCTCACTAGTTGGGGGATCATAATTTTGATGACCGAAATCTAGACAAAATAACTCTTTCAATCAAATATTAAACCTATTTTTTTTAATCAATCTTACTACAAAGAAACTAACAATTTTATTAGTCAATTAATCAACTTGATCTCAAGACTTCATATTAATTCTTTTAACAAATTGAAGGAACCAAATAAAGTTTTATTTCATATTATTTTATACTTTTCTCAAGAACATATCAAGAATGTTCTTCATAGTGTTTTTGATAAAAAGAAGTGTACTCAACCGAATCAAAGCTTGATTCAAATTGAGAACTTGATGATAAGCATTCTTCTTCGAGCATCGATGTTCTTTGCATTCAAAATTATCCATAAGACAAACGAAGCCCGAGGGTGATTTGCTGAGCCTTTGTGTGTCCAGGTTTGAGTAATTTTTTATTTTCTTTTCATTTAGCAACCATGTGAATGCTTTGGGCATAATCATATGTAGGCAAAGTATTTTACATATCGAGTGTGCTTAAAGTGGAAAAATCACAGCGGAAGCTATTTAAAATTTTAACTAATTAGAACACCCTAGAAGGATCTATTATTTTATGGCGAAAATACATCATACTTAAACTTAACAACACATAGCTTATGGAATTACCTCTTGAAGGTCGAAACCAAGGATTCCAAGCACACCAAATATTGTGCCTCTAGTTAGTCCATAAGTGCTTATCTTTCAACTAGGTACCTTCTTCAACCAAAGGTTCCAATCTATGGTTGTTCTTATTGCAAAGCCAAACCAACCAAAGAAATACTTTAAGGAATAAGAAGAAAAGGTTTCCTAGTTATACAAATGGTGCTTCTTTTCTATCCTTATCAAGCAAACACTTACCTTATTTGCAAAGGATAGAAACAGAAGAAGAAATCAAGAAAATGTCTTGTAAAACTTCTAAGGCATAAGAAAGAAAGAGAAAATTGATTTTTTTTGCTCTTCCAAATGTCTATCCATGGAGTGTTGGAAGTCCATCCCTTCTCACTCACCTATTTTATTGGTTTTTCAACTCATTCATTAAGTGCCTTAATGAGGACACAAAGTAGGAGATGATGGGTGAGATGGAAATGGCTTGTAAGACTTTGTCCTCTTGACTTTTTGAAAACTATCTTGAAAGCTTAATTAAGCTAATCAAAGCTCAATTAGTCAGAGAAAGAAATTAGGGTTAGCTTATGGTTAATTAATTTTCATTTAGTGGAGAATCTCTACATCTCCACCAAATGACCCTTTTACCCTTTATAGAGTTTTGGCCCACCAAAAAGAAAGTCCATTAACCATAAAAACTCTAAAGCCCATTTTTCTTCCATTTAACCAATGTGGGTTGAGCATATATTAAATGAAAAGGCTTCAATAGCCATTCAGTCCATAAACACCAAATAACTAATCCATCGATTTAATCCTTACCGTTTACAAACTGTGCAAACTAGGTTAAATTCATAAACCTCAATTACCGAAAGCTGAGCAAACGGTTATGCTAGCAACCGTATTAACTTAATAACTTGCTCTATCCAATTATCTCTATTACCAAGATAATTAAGTCAAAAGTAATGCACTTATATTGTGTGACTTTCTCGGATCATGTTCGATTGACAATGGGAAATGATATTACCTTTTAATATCATAAGAAAGCTTTCTCGTCCAATCTAGGAAATACCTCTTCCTGATTGGTTCCCATAAATCATGCTTAACGCTTAGCAATATATGGCATGACTACCCAACTAAGTATGAATGTTAAGACATAGTTCTACATTTTATGAATCTACTGATCATGATTTACCGTGCACTCCAATCCTTTCGTTCTAAGATCCCGATCTTGGCTAGCATCATGGATTGGTCAAACCCTAATACCGAGATAACTATAACCATATCACAACTCAATTCTTGATGTCAACACCTTGGCCAAGGATTTCATATCAAGAATAATGTGATGGCATAGGATCTTGACTCTATTTACTTAGAGGAATGAATCCTTTCATGGTTGATCATATGCCTCAATATATAACTAGCTAAGGCCATCACATGCCATATGTCGGTGCATAGTTAGCCCCGTTATGTAAGCAATAACGACCTTAACCACCCATATATGAAACACATATCACCTCAAGTCAAATGATTATATGCATTATCATCATCTAGATGACTGATGATTGACTGACAGTAAAATTTCATGTCAGCATCATCTAATGTCACAGTTTGATCACTCATCCTATGTGTGTCCATATGTTTATCCTGACATTATGTAAAGCGGATTATGACTGACCACTTCCACACTATTAGTAACCCATACTAACTAGGAAGATAAATAGAGGTGATGGCCTTTCCAAATCTAATACAGCCTGAGATAAGAGTCCAACGACCATGAATAATTTAAAGTACTTGTACTAGATTGAACATTCACCTCATTCTCCTCAACTGAGAATCATTCATCTAACAAATACTTATGGACAATATTCTCAATATAAATGAAAAGCATCATAATGAAGAATACAAACATATATATATTTAATATATAGTCGATAGGGATTTGGTTACAAAAATATATACAAAGATATATGGCTCGTAGGGCATAATATACTAACAAACTCTTACTAGCACTAGAGCCATTCGCTACAATATCTAAGATCCATCTTGTCTAGATGAAGATCCAATTGGTTATGAGACATAGCTTTAGTCATAGGATTTGTTGCGATCTCAGCTGAAGCAATTTTATGTATGGCTATATCACTTCTCCCAACAATCTCCTTGATAATATGGAATCGCCGCTCAATATGTTTGGATTTCTGATGAGACCTTGGCTCCTTCACTTGAGCAATGGCACCATTATTTTTGTAGTAGAGAGGGACTATCGAATGAATGGAAGGAACCACTCCTAGTTATGTGATAAACTTTTAAATCCAAACTGCCTCCTTGGCGGAGTTCAAAGTGGCAACATACTCAGCCTCTGTAGTGGAGTCTGCAGTAGTAGTCTGCTTGGAGCTTCTCCAACTCACCGCTCCTCCATTACAGATAAACACAAACCCACTTATTGATTTTTCTATCATTTATATCATAATGGAAGTCAGAATCTATAAAACCATTTATCTGGAGATCCCCTCCTCCATATATCAAAGCTAAATCCTTAGTCCTTCTTAGGTGCTTAAAGATGGCTTTGACTACAATCCAGTGATCACTACCCAGATTGGATTGAAACCAGCTAGTTAAACTAATGGCATATGCGATATCAGACCTTATACATAACATAGCATGCATAAGACTTCCAATAGCCAAAGCATCTAGAATCTTACCCATTCGCTCTCTTTCCTTGGGTGTCTTAGGACACATCTTATTGGAAAGGTTGACACCGTGTTGCACTGATAACAATCCTTTCTTGGAATTAAGCATGTTGAATCGCTTCAACACCTTATCTAAGTATAGACTCTGAGAGAGCCCTATCATTCTTTTTGCTCTATCACAGTAGACACAAATTCTAAGAATATAGGTCGCCTAACTTAAGTCTTTCATGGAGAAAGTCTGGGATAACCATTATTTTACTTCCATTAACATTCCAATGTCATTTCCTATCAACAAATTGTCATCCACATATAAGACTAGGAAAATAAGCTTGCTCCCACTAACCTTTTTGTAAACACAGGGCTCATCAACATTCTAGATAAAACCAAAGGATGTAATGGCTTCATCAAAACGTTGGTTCCAATTCCTCGAGGCTTGTTTGAGTCCATAAATGGATCCCCTATGTCTACACACTTTTGAGCTTTCTTGGGAATCAAAACCCTTGGGCTACTCCATGAAAATGTTTTCCTCAATATGTCCATTAAGGAAAGCAGTTTTGATATCCATCTGCCAAACCTCATAATCATAGTGTGCTGCTAAAGCTAACAGAATCTGAATAGATTTAAGCATAGCCACTAGGGAAAAAGTCTCATCATAGTCAATACCTTAATATTGACGAAAACCTTTAGCCACAAGCTTGCGCCAATCTTATGGTTATAGACCCATTTATAGCCGATGGGTATTACCCTTCAGGTGGGTCCATAAGTTCCCGTACATGGTTCGCATACATGGAATCTATCTCAAATTTCATAGCATTAACCCATCTAGAAGAGTCAATGTCTGACATAGCCTCCTCAAAAGTAGTAGGATCATCAAAGTGATCAGTTTCACCAAGAATGAATAAATCTTATACATTCTTAAAGTGAAACCCATATCTATTTGGAGGATGAGATACCTTACTAGATCTTCGAGGACCTGAATTAGAGACATGACTAGAATAGGTTCCTCACTGGGTTGATCAACCAAAATGGGATCATTTTGTTGAATTCACTAGATAAGACTTCATCCAGTTCTATTTTCCTTGCCTTGCCTCCTTCCTCTAGAAATTGTGTCTCTAGAAAGATAACATCCCAACTGACAACAATGGTCTATTGCACAGGAAGATAGAAGTAATACCCTAAACTATCTTTAGGATATCCAATGAATCAATAGTTCTCTCTTCTAATTTTTCAACCTTTGACTTCTTAATATGGGTTGGACACCCCCAAATCCTAATGTGATTAAGACTAGGGGTTCTAGCAAACCATATCTCATAAGCAGTAGAAGGAACACGATTCAGGATATAACATATTGTCTGCAATGTATATGCCCACATATTTGTAGGTAAATCAGTATAACTCATCATACTTCATACCATGTCAAACAAAGTACGGCTCCTCCTTTCTGACACAACATTAAGCTGCGATGTACCAGGAGGTGTAAATTGTGAGACAATGTCATGCTCTTTTAGGAATGCTCTGAACTCAGTACTTATGTATTCCCTCTTCGGTTTGACCTTAGGGTTTTAATACTTTTTCCCTTTTGATTCTCAACTTCGCATTTGAACTCAATGAATTTTTTTAAAAGCCTCATACTTATGCTTCAATACATACACATAACCAAATATTGAAAGATTATCTGTGAATGTTATTGTGAACACTGATATGGCAATACTCCTAGAGGGTGGTGAATAGGAGTTTAAAAATTCTTGAAGAAAATAAACTAGTTTTAAATAACAAGTAATATTAAAAGAGAAAGGTTAAGAAAGCTCATCAAATTTATAGTGGTTTGGAGCCAAATTCTTTCTTCTACGTCCACTTCTCTCAATATCAACCTGATATTGAGGTTCCACTAGAACCAGGTGCACCACCCAAATCCAATACAATAGATTTTAGGGATTTCACCCTATACACACTGAGCTTTCACTCAGGTTTTTCACTCACAATGACTGATAAAGAGATTTACAAGAATCTCCAAGCTTATACACTGCTATTTAATGATTTACAATGATGAACAAATAGCAATCAACTAGCAAAAGCTAGTGAAAACTCTAAAAATGAAGAAATACGCTCAAAGAGATCGGAAGAAATGTAAAACAGAGTATGAACAACAATAGTTTGATTTCTCTTAAGATTTTTCTTCAATAGTTGTTTGAACTTCAAATCTTCATATATTTATAGTCTTCAATGAATGGTGATTAAATATAACCATTCTGGTTGTAATAAATGCAAGATTTTCCTCTAAATATTTTTCAACGGCTATATTTAAAAACAAATCAGACGTAATGTTGACAAAGAACCACAGATTCATAAGCTTAAAAAGTACTCATGGTCGTGAAGAAGATTTTTCACAGACTTAAAAAAAATAATGCTGGTTTTTCAGTATCAATTTCATTCTTGAAGACATTCAAAAGCGTGATATTGAAATACAGGCATGAATTAAATTTAAGGTTATGAATAATATTTCACGGGCTTGAAGATGCTCTCTGTAACTCTGAGCCAAAAGTCATTCTTGAGTCAATCATGGGCATGAGGACAAGTAACAATTGTGAAATACATTCACGGTCTTGAAACTTTCTTCATAGTTTTGAAAAAGCTTTATGTGTAATTTTCATTATTTTGACTCAACTTTGATCATGGGCATGAATAAAATCTTTCACAGAAGTTAAAAATGTTCACGGTCGTGAAAAACTATTTTGAAATAATACTTCAAATAACCCAAGTTAAATCTCATTGATAAATAAATTCATTAACTTAAATATCATCAAATACTCAATTAACACATGTTTCGATTTTAATCACATCATCAAAATTATTATAGAGTCAATAATCTCCCCCTTTTTTATGATGACAAAATAATGTGCAAAAAATAATAAAAAATAAATACTCCCCCTAAGTTTATACTCCCCCTATTTAAGTTAGACAATTTCAACAATATGATACACAGGACAGAACATACACAGTTTTCTCCCCTTTTTGTCAACAATAGAAAAGTAACTATGCAAACAAATATATAACATATATAAGCAAAAATATTATACCAAAAGTTTCAAATATCCAGAATTTCAAAAATCTAGAAATGTGCCAATATATGATAATAAACAAGTATGACATGAAAGACATAAACAAAGCTTAGAAGTCTAAAAGGAAGGAGGAATGGAAGAAACATCAAGAAAGTTGACTCTAAGAGACAGGTCATGGTGCAGACTAGCAATTGCTTGTTTAAGCTCTTCATGATTTATTTCAATGGCATCCAGTCAATCCAGTCGAGAAGTGACAATGTTCTCCAAAGAGTCAAACCGAGTGTTGAGCCTAGCCAAATGCTCCAACACTTGACTCTGAAAGGAATCGACTGAAGAGGATGGCTGAGTGCTAGTCTGAGGTATAGTAGGAGAGGGATTGCGAGGTATTTTTCTGGATGGTTCATCAAACATAGCAACAAGCTCCTCATTTGTCTTATCAACCTCTTAATCATCTCCATCAGTAATGGTTAAAACCCATCCATCATTAACCTTTTTCACAATTCCCATATCGCGAAAGGTCGATATATCCAGATAATCTTTAGGAATGAGAGGAACTCTGAATTCTGGATCCTGAGCAATACCAAAATGAATGGTAATCCTACTCACATACATACCAAGTAGAAGTTTGCCTATCACTTTCAAACTTGTATCCTTGAACGCATCAACAAACCATCTAGCAACATCACCATAAACCCCTTATCACAAGCAATCAATAACAAATAGTTCCTTGCAACTCACAACTCTATTACTATCACCTTTTGCAAAGATGGAATACGTGAGAAACTGATGAAAAACTCAAAGAGCTAGGTTATAAAATTTAGAGGCTTTTGCAGTACGGACATCAAATTAAGGAACACTAGTCAAGGCTTCCCAAACTGGAGAAGGATCCTAGTGCTGTGAAATTCTACATACTCCACTAATTTTAAGTTTAAACATTATACCAAAATCATTAGAGGAGAGAAAGTGATTAGCTTTACCGAACCTAAACGTCATATCTCCAGTAGTACTTACTATCAAGGTAGAGAAAAACTCATAAACTAGTTCCAAATGTAGATCAGATGAAAAATGGGCAAAATAGCTTTCTCCAGAGAAATCAGTACAAAATTTTGTTACTGAATCACTCAACCCAATCATCCTCAAATGAGCAAAGTTAATGCTACGACCACTCACCGTGTTTCCAAGTTGTCTGAGTAACAAGAATTTGTCATTGTGATGAGGATAGGCAAATTAGAGTCCAAAAGAAAGTTTTACCAGTTTTTCCCACGCTTGACACGCTTCACCCAAGTTTGGGCCTTTTCCCTTTCCTCTAGCACCCATATTCTTCATTTTAACCATAATTCTAGGTTTTGTAAGAGAGATAATGATGAAAATCTTTGAAAGAAATAATAAAAAAAAAAGAATACTGGTTTTAAGCTGGAGCATGAAATATTTGAGAGAGAATAAAGGAGAAGAAGAGAAGATTTAAAAAAAAAATGAAATGACTTTTCAGTTCACTGGCACATGGGTTTTATAACCCTCCGTATTCACGGGTATGACAAATGTTCACGGCCATGAAAACATTTGATAAATAAAAAATATACAGAATCAATTTTAATGGGCGTTATCAATTTGAATGACCATTAATGTGATTAATGGGAGTTAAAATAGTTAACAGGCGTTAAAGATAAAATTGAAGTATTTTTGGAGGGAAGTTTGAGCGTTTATTTATGCAACACATGTTCATGCTTATAATCCATATACTTGGCAATTAATTGATGTGAATTGAAGTTAAAATGTTAAGAATTTATAGAATTCTCTCACTTAAGTCTCAATAGACATAAAATCACATAGTTTGACATCAATACTCACAAATCATACAAAATCATCATAAAGCATTATATTTTAACTTTAATAAGAATAAGCAAAGAATTATATATGAGAGGTATCAATCATACCTAGTTCCCTTCGTATGAAATAAAATGCTTCTTTTTCCAGAGGTTTTGTGAAGATATCGACAAGTTGTTTCTTACTATCAACATATTTAAAATTTATATGCCTTTTGCTTACATGATCCCTAAGAAAATGCTTCCTTATGTCTATATGCTTAGTGCGTGAATGATGAGTTAGATTTTTAGAAAGATTTATGGCATTTGTGTTGTCACATTTTATGGGAATGCAATTAAATGAATGTCTAAAGTCTTCTAGTTGAGTTCTCATCCATAGAAGTTGAGTGAAATAATTTATGACTGCTACATACTCTGCTTCCGTGATTGATAGTGCAACTGAATTTTGCTTTTTATAAAACCATGATACTAGCATATTTCCTAAAAATTGACAAGTTCCACTTGTACTTTTCTATCTATTCTACATACGCCATAATCCTTATATAAATCAATATGCCCTGGTTTCCTGCATTCATAACAAATTATTTCTTCTTTGTTGTCTTCTCCTTTCTTGATTTTTTTTTAAGCTTCTCCTCTTGAATCTATTCTTGGAAAGAAATTTTTCAAATGTTCTTGTTAACATTGCAATGTCATCATCTTCATCATTAGAAGTGTCTTCACTATTCTCTAGTGTTGATTTTAAGGCAATTCCTTTCTCTTTCTTTGTGGGCTTATCTTCTTCTTCTCTTGAGGCTTCTTTATTTTCAAACTTTAATTTGAAGGTCATAAGAATACCAACCAAGTCTTCAATTCTTTGATTTTTGAATTGCGTCTACCTTGGAATTGAACCTTGCCAGTAGAGACCTCAAAAGCTTGGTAATCAATTCCTTTTGAGTGAAAACTTTATCTAGTCCCTTTAAGTCATTCACAATAGTTGTGAATCTCTTGTACATTTCAACAATCTTCTCATCATTCTTCATTTTGAAATTTTCAAATTCGATGAGAAACATGTCAACTTTTATATCTTTGACTTGATTTGTCCTTTCGTGAGTGACTTTAAGTACATTCTGAATTTCTCTTGTTGTTTCACAAATTGAAACTCTGTTAAATTCTGTAGCATCAAGTGCACAGAATAACATATCTATAGCCTTGTCATTATAAGCCGTTTTCTTCTTGTCTTCACTTGTGTGTTCTGTTGGACTTTTTGGAGTGACTAAATCATCTCTCATTGGGATGAAAGGTCCATTTTCAATAGCTTTCCAAAGTTCATGTCCTTTAGCTTGAATGTGGATTCTCATCCTCACCTTTCATAAATTGTAGTTTACTTCTTTGAACAAAGGTGGTCTGATGTTGCATTGGCCTTCCTCAAATATTGTGTTAGCTACCATCGAAACAAATCGTAAGCTCTAAAAATCATTTGATTTTATATAAACTAGAGCACAAGCTCTGATACCAATTGTGAACACTGATATGGCAATACTCCTAGAGGGGGGTGAATAGGAGTTTAAAATTTTTTTAAAGAAAATACACAACTCATATGCAAAAGGTAAACAAGTTTTAAATAGAAAGTAATATGAAAAAAGAAAGGTTAAGAAAGCTCAGTGAATTTATAGTGGTTCGGAGCCAAATTCTTTCTCCTACATCCACTACTCTCAATATCAACCCGATATTGAGGCTCCACTAGAATCGGGTGTGCCACCTAAATCCAATACAATAGATTTCAGGGATTTCACCCGATACACATTAAGGTACTACTCAGGTTTTTCACTCACAATGACAGATAAAGAGATTTACAAGAATCTCCAAACTTATACACTGCTATTTAATGATTTACAATGAAGAACAAATAGCAATCAACTAGCAAAAGCTAGTGAAAACTCTAAAAATGAAGACATATGTTAAAGAATTCAGAAGAAATATAAAATAACATATGAACAACAATAGTTTGATTTCTCTTAAGATATTGCTTCAACAATTGTTTTAACTCCAAATCTTCATTTATTCATAGTCTTCAATGAATGGTAATTAAATGTGACCATTCTGGTTTGCATTAAATGCAAGATTTGCCTCCAAATCTTTTCTAATGACTATATTTAAAAATAGATTAGACGTGATGTTGACAGATAACCACCCATTCACGGCTTGAAAAGTACTCACGGTTGTGAAGAAGATTTTTCATGGACTTAAAAAAATAATGCTGGTTTTTCTGTATGAATTTCAGTCTTGAAGACATTCACGACATGATATTGAAATACGGAAGTGAATTAAATTTAAGGTCTTGAATAATATTTCACGAGCTTGAAGATGCTCTTTGTAACTTTAAGCCAAAAGTCATTCTTGAGTCAATCACGGGCGTGAGGATAAGTAACGATCATGAAAAATATTCATGGTCTTGAAACTTTCTTCATGGTCTTGAAAAGTTTTATGTGTAATTTTCATAATTTTGACTCAACTTTGATCACAGGCGTGAATAAAATCTTTTATAGATGTTAAAAATGTTCACGGTTGTGAAAACCTATTTTCAAATAATACTTAAAATAATCCAAGTTAAATCTCATTGTTAAATAAATTCATTAACTTAAATATCATCAAATGCTCAATTAACACATGTTTTGGTTTTAATCACATTATCAAAATCGTTATAAAGTTAACAATCTCCCTCTTTTTGATGATGACAAAACAATGTGTAAATAATAATAATAAATAAATACTCCCCCTATTTAAGTTAGACAATTTCCACAATATCATACATAAAATAAAACATACACTGTTTTCTCCCCTTTTTTGTCAACAATCAAAAAGTAACTGTGCAAACAGATATATAACATATATAAGCAAAAATATTCATACCAAAAGTTTTGAATATCTAGAATTACAAAAATCTAGAAATTTTCCAATATATGATAATAAACAAGTATGACATGAAAGACATAAACAAAGCTCAGAAGTCTAAGAGGAAGGAGGAATGGAAGAAACATCAGGAAAGCTAACTCCAAGAGACAAGTCACGACGCAGATTGGCAATTGCTTGTTTGAGCTCTTATTGATTTCCTTCAATGGCATCCAGTCAATCCAGTTGAGAAGTGACAAGGTTCTCCTAAAAGTCAAATTGAGTGTTGAGCCTAGCCAAATGTTCCAACACTTAACTTTAAAAGGAATCGGCTGAAGAGGATGGCTGAGTGCTAGTCTGAGGTACTGTAGGAGGGGGATTGTAAGGTCTTTGTTTGGATGATTCATCAAACATAGCAAGAAATAGATGTGCTACCTTCTCTTTTCTCCTTGCCTTTACCCTTTTTCTTAGGGCAATCATTCTTCCAATGTCCTACCTTTTGGCAGTGGAAACACTTGCCTTTTAGTTGCACCAGTTAGCCTATTCACTATTTGGTTCTTGTTAATTCAGGACTTGGGCTTAAGTGGGTCAGCTTTCTTCTTCTTACTTTTCCTTTTTATGGACTTTCTAGAGGATCCAACAATAAGAGCCGTCTCTTTTCCCTTTCCCTTTCCTTTCATGCATTTTTCTTCCATGATAAATAAGTTAAGTAGATCTGCCATTGTGGATTCAATATTGTTCATATGATAGTTCATAATGAACCCAGAGTAAGAATCTAGTAATGACTGAAGAATCAAGTTAGTCTATAGGTGAAAGTCCATGGTAAAATCCAAGTTCTCTAGTGCCTCGATATACCCAATCATACGCTCGACATGTTCGCCTACTGATGATCCTTCTGTCATTTTTTACCTGAACAACAACTTGGCTAGGTCATATCTAGCAGGTCGACTCCACTCTCCATAAATCTCCTTTAGATGGAGAAAAATCTCATAAGCATAGTTCATATTCTCGTGCGATATCTGTATCTCATCCTTCATGGATGACAACATATAGCACCGAGCAGACATATCATCATCTTGGCACATTTTACGAGTCTTATGTTCCTCCAGGTACGCTCCATCTAGCAAGGGCCCCAGGATAGGAGAATCAAGTATATATTTGATTATATCCTTTAATAGAATAATCTTGAGATTCCTAAACCAATCAGTAAAATTTTGCCAAGTAAGCCTATGACGGTCTAGTATAGATGCAATTAGGTTCGTGGAGGTGTTTGCCATAATTAAATCAGGTGATTCACTGCAAAAAATGAATCAAGTTCATTAGTTATCTTATTAATATATTAATAACCACCATAAAGATTTGGTCTTTAATCAATTTATGGTCCTCCCACTAATTTGGCGAATCCCACACTTCCAAATGGGAAACGAAAATCCTGTTGGATGGATTTCTAGTGAGTGATTGAGTTCTTATGAATATGTCAAAGCTCTGCTCAAGTACACATTGTCGGTATTGCTTATTTTAATATTCCATAAGTGAGCATAACTAGCTCTTCACAACCCGTGTGAGGTTCAATCAAATCCGGCTCCTAATATTATGGGCCTCTGATACATCTTGTCGATATTGGCCTTTCATATTAGATAAGTCAAACCCAATGAATCTGTTAATCCATGGAATTTGAATATTTCAAAGGCTCAGATACTCATTGTTGATATTGCCAAAAAATATTTTCATGGGCTCACAAGCAAAGCATTCCTAATCAACAACATACTTTCTAAATTAAATATGTCACCATATGTCTCAATATATCCGGTGTCAATTTTAACGTCTATGGATTATGTTGCTCCATTGGAAAGCCTTAGACTTAATTCCTTTATTGGAAGATTTAATGGCTTTAATTTTATTAGGTCTCACTTTTCACATTATCCATTTTTCAATTTCATATGTATCTCTAAATGTATTTATCCATACGTTCATACATATATCAAAAAATGAACAACATACACAAGATCGATCATGGACTAATTTCTAGCCATAAGGAATTAGGGGTCTGTTCAATTGATCCATACATTCATGAGTCTTCCATATTTACTTTTGAGAACTTATTCCATTAGGCATTACATGGTTGAGCTCATTTGTGTTAGAATCTCCCACGCCTTCGGTTGCATTATAATGGTAACCCTTGGCATATCAAGGTGAAATTACAACACATTGCTCAATAGAGCTCAAATAAATGAATATATACTTGAACATTAAATTATTACATTTAATCCTAATGAAAGAATAAATTAATATTACATTCATTCCATCCATTCAAGAATTTCCTAAGTCCATGATCTCACTTTCATGCCATGACCAAAGCAATATAAAACAATCATGATCCGAAAATGCATGAACCATTTTATATTTATTAGTCATTTTATATGCCTTATGTACATATTATATAAACATCTTTGATCCAAAAATTAAGTGCAAAAAGCAATTTTGTAATCCAAAAATTCAGCAAGCCCAAAACAGCCTCTTTTCCATACATGTTTATACACTTGTTTGGAAGCAAAATTCTGGATGAATAGTAATTTTGTCTGCTGCCATTTTTTGTAAAATTGATAACCATTGCTACAATTTTTGAGATTTTTCCCAAACACACTTATATATATGATAAGCAAGAAAATATGGGTCTTGGCCAAAAATAGGTGGCTCTGATACAACTTATAGGCAAAGTATTTTCATACTGGGTGTGCATAAAGTATAAAAATTGCAGCGAAAGCTATTTAAAATTTTAACTAATAAGAACATCTTAGAAGGATCTACTATTTTATGGCCAAAATACATCATACATAGACTTAACAATACATAGCTTAAGAAATTACCTCTTGAAGGCCGAAACCAAGGATTCCAAGCACACCAAATATTGTGCCTCTAGTTAGTCCATAAGTGCTTATCTTTCAACTAGACACCTTCTTTAACCAAAGGTTCCTATCTATGGTTGTTCTCTTTGTAATGCCAAACCAACCAAAGAAAACCTTTAAGGAAGAAGAAGAAAAGTTTTCCTAGTTATACAAATGGTGCTTCCTCTCTATCCTTATCAAGCAAACACTTACTTTGTTTGCAAAGGATAGAAACACAAAAAGAAATAAAAAAAAGTGTCTTGTAAAACTTCTAAGGTATAAGAAAGAAAGACAAAATTGTTTTTTTTTTTTTTTTTTTGCTCTTCCAAATGCCTATCCATGGAGTGTTGGACGTCCATCCCCTCTCACTTATCTATTTTTTTGATTTTTCAACTCATTCATTAAGTGCCTTAATGAGGGGACAGAGTGGGAGATGGTGGGTAAGATGGAAATGTCTTTAAATGGCTTATAAGTATTTGTCCATTTGACTTTTTGAAGCCTATCTTGAAAGCTTAATTAAGATAATCAAAGTTCAATTAGTCAAAGATAAGAAATTAGGGTTAGCTTATGGTTAATTAATTTTCATTTAGTGGAGAATCTCAATATCTCCACCAAATGATATTTTTACCCTTTATGGAGTTTTGGCCCACCAAAAAGAAAGTCCATTAACTATAAAAACTCTAAAGCACATTTTTCTTCCATTTATCTAATGTGGGTTGAGCCCATATTAAATGAAAAGGCTTCAATAGCCATTCGGTTCATAAGCACCAAATAACTAGTCCATCGATTTAATCCTTACCATTTACAAACTGTGCAAACTAGGTTAAATCGATATACCTCAATTACGGAAAACTGAGTAAATAGTTATGCTAGCTGCAACGTTAACTTAATAACTTGCTCTATCCAATTATCTATGTTAACAAGATAATTAAGTCAAAAGTAATGCACTTATATTGTGTGACTTTCTAGGTTCATATTCAATTGGCAATGGGAAATGATATTTCCTTTTAATATCACAGGAAAACTTTCTCATCCAATCTAGGAAATCCCTCTTCCTAATTAGTTCCCATAAATCATGATTAACCCCTAGCAATAGATGGCATGACTACCCAACTGAATATGAATGTTTAGACATAGGTCCACATTCCTGAATCTACTGATCATGATTACCTTACACTCCAATCCTTTCGTTCTAAGATCCCGATCTTAGCTAAGGTCATGGATTGGCAAACCCTAATACTGAGATAACTATAACCACATTACAACTCAATTTTTTATGACAACACCTTGGCAAAGGATTTCATATCAAGAAGAATGTGATGGCATGGGATCTTGCCTCTATTTACTCGAAGGAACAAATCATTTATTGGTTGATCATATGCCTAAACATATAACTAGCTAAGTCCACCATATGCCATATGTCGGTGCATAGTTAGCCCTTTCTTGTAAGCAGTAACAAACCTTTACCACCCATATATGAAACATATATCATCTCAAGTCAAAGGATTATATGCACTAACATCATCTAGATGACTGATGATTGATTAATAATAAAATTTCATGTCATCATCATCTAGTGTCATAGTCCGATCACTCATCCTATGAGTATCCACATGTTTATCCTTACATCATGTCAAGCGGATTATGACTGACCGCTTTCATACCATTAGTAATCTGTACTAACTAGGACAATAAAAATAGGTGATGGCCTTTCCAGATCTAATACAGCCTGAGATAAAAGTCCAACGGCCATAAACAGTTTAAAGTACTTATACTAGATTGAACAGTCACCTCATTCTCCTTAACCAGGAATCGTTCATTTAATAAATACTTATGGACAGTATTCTCAACATAAATGAAAACCATCATAATGAAGAATACAAACTTATATATATATAATTAATATATAGCCAATATGGATTTGGTTACAAAAATATGTACAAAGATATATGGTTAGTAGGGCATACTATACTAACATCATATGGATTGGTAACAATCCATGTGATCCTTCTTCTTTTCTTTGTAAAACCCTTTTTTATATTTGAACTAAGAACTTGTGTTTACATGAGATTTAATTATCTTAATTATAGATTTAACCAATTTGAATTAAAAAACCTAGAAAACATGCTTAGGTTCCTTTGCCATGAAATTCATGTTTCTATTTCTAGCTAATGTTTTATTATTATTTTCTTTATTTAAAAATCATTTTGATTAAGTTTAAAACACTTAGGATCATTGGGATTAGTTTTTGAATTATTTAGGATGAAAAAATATCAACAATTCCCCAAGAAAAGATGCAAAAATAATTTAAATTCGAGTAGGAAGCTAAAGTCATGTCAGAGGGGCCATATGGCCCTTACATGACCTTTCCTTGTCTTATGCAGGACTGATGAGGGCCATAAGGCCCTATGTATGCCATTGTGGCAATTCCTTGTGCCATAAAGTCACTTTCTTGTCTTTTTTTGCTTGGTTTCCTAATTTTTATGTCCATTTGATGATTCTAATTATATGCAAAATTCTATTTGCCATGAATAGATGCATGAAACCTAGGATGAATGACCACATTTTAATTTTTATTGATTTTGAACATGCTAAGATCAAAAGTACCTAAGTTAAACTTAGTTTTGCTTTTTTGTTGCTATAATGCCTAGTTTGGGTTATAAACTTGAAAATTGACATGCTTATTATTATCTGACAATATGGCATGATTAAATGTATGGTTGAATAACTTTAAAATGGACATAATTCCATGAATGAACAATATAAGTATGGACTTTAAATGTCTAAGGTATAATTGGTTAAATACACACTTTGTTACCATACAATACAAAATGCTTCTTTTAGGTTAGTATACCATGTCTTGGTTAGTTGTCAAAAGTGGTTTGGCTTATGAATAATTTAGTGTATGCATTATAATCTTGATGAGTCTTGATCATTTGTATATGAACCAAATAGTTAAAATGTCTTGGTTATATGTTGTACATCATGCATATTGAAAATATGAGTTTTGATATGATTAGAAGGAAGTAAGACATTTTGCAAAGTATGTTGTGCATACATTTGTGTTGTATGAGCTAACCGTGTAGAGACAAAGTAAAATAAATAACTTAAGATTTGTAAGGCCTAAGCATGCATAAAGGGTAAACGGGCTTATAATGTATTAAAACACAAAAATGCAAAATCCAAGGTGCATATATTTCATTTAATGCATTAGATTATGCAATTCAATTTTCGTTTTTGTTATTTTTTTTACTTTAAGATGCTGGATGAATGAATGAAGGTTTATAGTGTGGTATGATTGTGTAGATCTCTTGTTAGGGATAAATGGTTCATTTCCCCTTCCATTTCTTTATGGATAGTGCAAATAGATGTAGTGCAATGAAAATGAATATTTTAGAAAATCTTTAGGTGTGCTATTGATATTATGTGACCTACTTGGTATGATTCATGACTAAGCTCATTACTTGTTTCCTTCATTGACTACTTGACTTCTTTATTAATACTATATTATCATGACATTTAGTGGGCTATATTTTTTTATCTACCTAGCCTTCGTGTATAATAGTATATTTATGGCTCACTAAGTATTTTATATTCACTCTTTAGTGGTTTATTATTTTTCAGGTACATAGTAGACTAACAGTGGTTCCAAAAGTTTCCTCATTCATCTGTTGGAACTAGTTTATTTTGTCATGTAATTTTCTATGTCATACTTTCTCTTTTGTTAACTTAATGGCTCCTTAGAGTATGTAATACTAGAAGTTAGTAAGCGTGTGAATTGATATGTAACTTAAACTTAAATATGTTTAATTAGAATATCATCCATTTGATGGAAATATTACCAGATGATGTTAATGTAAATAATGAACATGTGATTGATATTATGAGATTATTGAAAATGATTACAGGGAGTAAATATGATAATATAGTAGGGTTCTATAGGTGTTGGTAGTTTAGTCAGTTCCCACATCCTAGGATCATCATGTTCCAAATTTTGGGATGTGACAAAGTTGGTATCAGAGCATAGGTTTAATATGGAAATCATACAGATATATGTCAATAGTATATAAGTGAACCATTGAGCATAGGATTTCCTATCACGTCATTTGCAGTATTCATTATATATGTGTTTATTTTGCGTTGTCTGTTATGCGATATAGTTATGTGTTTGTTTCATATAGTGATTAAAGATACCATCGAGGGGTTGACCACAAGGTAGAGGTCGTGGTAGAATAGAGAAACCCATCAGGGAACTAGAAATAACTTCCAATGAATCTCTAGTGAGATAAGAATTAGTAGAGAGACCTAGAATGAGGAGGAGAACATAGAAGGCTAGTAAAGCCGAAGAACCCTGGAGATAATAAATGATGGAATTGAGGCGGGAATTACAAGAGTCAAGAAAAGCTAGATAGGCAGCTCCACCAACCATTCCACTAGCTCCTATACCACCAGTAGCGGCACTAGGCAAACCTGTAGCACATCAGAAGGGTCACCACATAATTAATAAGGGTGGAGTTAGTATGTTTGATTTTTTGAAACTACGTATGCCTACTTTTGAGGGTAAACAAGGTGAAAATCCAAATGATTTTCTTAGTAAGGTGGAAAAGGTAGTTAAAAGACTGCAATGTTCTTATGCCAGAGTGATTGAGTTGGTGGGTCTATTATTGATGGGAAATGTATGGGATTGGTTTGCTCGATATGTTGAGCATAAGTTGTACAATGATATACCACCTACTTGGGAGCAATTTAAAAAGAACTTGATGGATGAATTCTTAACAGAAGGTGTAATAAAGAGTAAAATAGTTCAATTTAAGCAGCTCAGGAAGAGGAATCTGAATGTACTAAAGTATGCCAGTGAGTTCATCAAGCTGAGTAAATATGCCAGAAGCATTGCCCCTACAAAAGCATACTTGATCAGTCGATTCAGGCATGGATTACATGCGTTCTTACATAATGCACTACTAGCTACAAAGTTCACTTCTCTAACAAAGCTTATTGATAAAGCTACATAGATGGAAGTTAAGTATAAGAAAGAAAGAACAGAGAGGGAATAATGAAGAAAAGGGAGAATAAGTAGTCAGTAGAAAAAGGGCGAGGGAAGCTCACAGTCGAAGGCACCAAAATCAACAATCGAAACTAACAAGAGTCAACCATTAGTTAGTCATAGGAGGGGGCAATCTAAGACTATCCATCTGCATCTGGGTTTTCTCGTGGCTCACCTAGGCCAACACCACAGATTCCTAGTAATCCTATATGTGCTACATATGGAAGAAGACATGGTGGGGAATGTAGACTTTAAACTAGTGCATGTCTGAAATGTGGTCAATAAGGGCATTATATTAGAAACTGTCCATATTGGGGTGATCAACAGACTACTACAATGGCTTCCCAATCTACATTCCATATGAGAAGAAACGAGAACATAAGGTCCACAAGAATAAGCAGAGGATAAGGGAAAAGTTAGAATAATAGTCGGGCACCAGTTGGATGGGGTCAGGGTAGAGTCTTTACAGTAAATCCACAGGAGGCCCATAAATCCAACACAACAGTAATAGGAATGGCTACTATACAAAATGAACCTACACGAGTTCTATTTGATTTTGGAGCTACACATTCATCTGTTTCACCATATTTTGCACCTAAACTAGGAAAGAAGAGATAATTGATGCATATACCACTATAAATATCTAGTCCTATGAGTGAGAGCATATAAATAAAATACATGTATATGGGATGTGAAGTAGACATTGAAGGTATAAAATTAATAGTAGACCTAGTAGAATTACCGGTGTTGGAACTTGATGTAATATTAGGGATGGATTAGCTATCTAATCACTATGTAATGATATATTGCCATATGAAAAGGATAGAATTCCATCCAAAAGAGCAAGATAAATTTATATATCAGGGTGATAGAACCGACATCAGAAGTAAATTGATATCGACCATTAGGGCAAGACGACTTCTATAGAAGGTTTATCAAGCATATTTGACGAATGTAGCAGATGCATAATCAACACCTAAAGGATTAGATCATATCCCTATTATCAATGAGTTCCTAGATATTTTTTCTAAAAATCTCTATGGATTACCACCGGAGAGGGAGATTGAATTTGAGATAGATGTTTATCCTGACACAGATCCTATTTCCATTCCACCATATCATATGGCCCCTACAGAATTGAAGGAATTGAAGTTGTAATTAAAAGAATTATTAGATAAGGGGTTTATTCGACTGAGAAGTTCACCGTGGAATGCACCATTGCTATTTGTAAAGGAGAATGATGGTTCACTGCAAATGTGTATAAATTACTGATCGTTGAATAAAGTGACCATCAAGAATAAATATCCACTTCCCTATATCGATGATTTATTTGATCAGCTGCAGGGAGCCAACCATTTGTCTAAAATTTACCTTAGATCGAAGTACCATCAGTTACAAATTTGGAAGGAAGATGTGCCGAAGAATGCATTTAGAACCCAGTATGGTCATTATGAATATTTGGTGTTAGTAATTGGGTTAACTAATGCTCCAACTGCTTTCATGGACCTAATGAACTGGGTATTCAAGACATATTTGAACAAGTTTGTTATTGCATTCATTGATGACATACTTGTCTATGCTAAAAGTAAAGAAGAGCATGAGTAGCATTTGCGGATTATGCTACAGAGTTTGTTAGAGTAAAAATTGTACACTAAATTGTCAAAATTTGAATTTTGGCTTACTGAAGTATGTTTCCTTGGGCATATGGTGAGTAAAGATAGTATTAAAGTAGATTCAGAGAAAGTAGAAGCTGTAGCAAATTGGCCACGCCTTACTAATGTGATGAAAGTACAGAGTCTTATGGGCATGGCTGGATACTATAGGAAATTTATTAAAGATTTTTCCAAAATAGCAGCTCCATTGACTAAGTTGACAAGGAAGCAAGAGAAATTTCAATGGAAAAATGAACGTGAGAAGAGTTTCCAAACATTGAAAACATACATTACAACAACAGTAATATTGGCTTCACCATCGGGAACCGGTGGATTTTCAGTATATTGTGATGCATCAGAGTTTGATTAGGTTATAATGCAGAATGGACGGGTAATTGCTTATGCTTCTCGACAGTTGAAGAAGCATGAACAAAATTATCCAACTCAAGATTTAGGAATGGCTATTGTAGTGTTCGCACTTAAAATATGAAGGCATTACTTATAAAGTGAGAAATGTGATATCTATACTGATCATTAGAGCCAACAATATATCTTACAGCAAAAATATTTAAATCTTCGCCAACAAAGATGTGTTGAGTTATTGAAAGATTATGATTGTCAAATATTGTATCATAAAAAAAAGAAAACAAATGTGGTGGTTGATGCTTTGAGCATAAAGTCAATAGGAAGCCTATCTCACATTACAATTTCAAGAAGCCCGTTGATTAAAGAGATGAAAAAGTTATTAGTTATGGGAGTTCAGTTAGAATTAGGGACCCATAAGTGAAAGTCTAAATGACAACTAAGGGGAGGGGGGGAGGGAGGGAGGAGTGAATTGGTTGTTAGAAAAATTTATAAATTAACCACAAATTAAAATACTAAAACAAAATAATTTAACAAATTATAGCAGAAGTAAATATTCAATGTATAAAAATCAATTAAACTATTAATGTTTATGCATATATGAATGAGCATAGTATATATGCAAAGTAATGATAAAACAATAATGTATGAAAATTCTAAGGAAGAGAGAATCAAACATAAGATTTATAGTGGTTTGGCCAACTCTTTGCCTACATCCACTCTTTAAGATCACACTTGAGTATTTCACTATCAATTGATCCTTTTGCGGGTGTAAGATCAAACCTAAGTATTTTGGCTCATACTCAAACATTTCTTAATCCTTTGCGGGTGCAAGATCAAATCCAAGTGTTTAACCTCACACTCAAACCTTACAAAGTGTTTTCACAAGGTTCACACTCAAACCTTTACAATTAATCTTAAGATGAGCAATGAAAGCTTATAAAAAACTCTCATTCTCTTTCTAATCTCACTTGATAACCAAAAAAAGTGTTGAGAAAGAGAAGAAGACAACTACTCAACTTCCTAATAGATTCATCCCAATTAATCTTATAAATAAATATTCTAACTAAGAAAATAAAGTTGAAGATTTTTTTTCACTTGTGAAAGCTCAATAAATGTTGTTATTAACCTTAGAAATGTCCCAAAAACTTGTATTTATAGTTCCAACTCAAAACTAGTTGTTACTCACTTTATTGGGATGAATTTTGGTCTTCTAACTGCTATATTTATTCAAACTATCATGACAATAGCGGCTGCGACTTCATTGGTAGCGGCCGCTATTTTGCCTTGCCTTGAACTTAAGCTTCTTGAGCGAGACAACTCCAAATCGTGTTCCATTTTTTGGTTAGAAAATTTGAGATGTCTACTGCAATTTTAAGATCATGCCAACTCCAAAATCATCCATCTTGATACTCTAAAAATCCAAGGCTTTTCTTACTCCAATCAGCAGGATAGTTTGAGTATGCTTCACTAATTTTTCAATTTCTCATTCTGTAGAAATTAGAATCACTAAATTCCTTTTCAACATGAAAGCAGAAATCCAAAGATTCAATCATATATAATGTCATGTCAAAATTATTCTTGTATAAGTCTCAAAAATATTTTCAAATTGCCCCATATATTTTATCCTAGTATGTCAATTTTAGCATAAATAATTCAAAAATTCATATCCTCATTTTTCAATATCCAATGCTCAATCCAATTTCTATTCCCAAAACTATACATTCATACTAATTTTATAGACTAATTCCATCTATGCAAACTTTGGCAATCGTTTGCACTTGACGATATAGTAAAGCACCATTGTAGGTTTTTTTTTGTCTAAGCAACCCTTTGGTAAATCTGTAATATCTTTCGTACTAGATCTCTATTTGACTTGATTCTTATTGCATTATCTTTCTCTAGCCATCCATATATGAATCATCATCTGAATCAATCTATATAATGTGCAGTATTTGATTGAACTTGTTGATTCATTGGATGTGTTAAACCTATGCTTTGGCAATGGTCATGATTTCTTATGCCTTAAACGACTTAAATAAACTTATTAGCATAATTAACACATTGACATATTTTGTTATCATCAAAATCAACATCAAACACGATGGGGTCCAATAATCTCCCCTTTTTTATGATAACAAAACCATACATACAAGTATTTAAAAGATAAGCAAAATAGCTCATGAGTATAAGCTTAATCAATTACATACAAACACTTGTATACAAATTCTAACCCTTTTTTATATCATGAAAAAGATTTTTCTCTCCCTTTTGAAAAAGAATTTAGAAAAATAAAAAAGTGTAAGCTCCCCCTTAAACTATTCATTTTTCAAAACATACACCACCTTAATAAATCAAATAATGTTCAAGGGATCATCAAAGCAAATTTGCACAAAATTGTTTAATCTCAAGATTCAAGCAGAATTATCATAATAATATACATTAGTACATAGCCTCAACATATTTAACAATTTTCATTCAAATCAATAGGCATAATCATAGTGGTAACATATGTTCATTCAATAAATATTCAAAGTTTAGAGTTACCATTTGTAGCCATGAAATTTAACCTTTTGAAAGAGGTGAGCCTATTTTGAGTTAAGGCACCCATTGCACATCATTTTCCTTATTTTTTTTCTTGTGATTTTAGACAATATGACTTCTTCATCATCATTTGATTTCTTAAAATTTTGCACACAAGAAGAAATGTTTGGTACCCATTTTATTTTGGGTCCTTGGGGGGTTAGCCTTTGTGCCTTTAGCAACCCAAACAAATTTGGTTTTAGATTACTTCCTTTTAATGGTACATTCATAAATAATATGACCATATTTATTGCAATAAGAATAATATTTGTGAAATGTCGTATTTGTAACACCTGTCAATTTTTATTTAATTTGAGAAAGTTAAAGGCTGAGCGAGTTAAAAAGAGTGAACATGAAAATTGTTCCTTTAAGTGTAATTTTGATGGTTATAAAATTTCGAAGAAATTGGGGAGAAAAGTTAAGGTAAAATGTAGAAATTCACCATAAATTATGTAGATCTCATTTTGATGTGAAATTTTGATATATTGAACTCCTAAGTGTTTATTTTAAATGACAAAAAGAATCAAAGAGTTTGGATATCTGTAGCTTAATTTTGAGTTAGCTCAGTATTTGTTGCCGAGGAAGGTTTCCAGCTCGGCAGGGCCGGCATTGCGAAGTGAAAATGCTAGCTAGAAATACGAAGTGGAAATGCGAGCCAGCATATGCAAACTAGGATATGCGAGTCGGCATATGCGAACTGGGATATGCAAAGTGCCAATGCGAGCCGACATTGCAAAGTGGCGAAGTGGCATTGCGAGCCAGCATATGTGAAGTGGCATTGCGAGCCAGCATATGCAACGAGGTATTGCGAGCCAGCAAATGCGAAGAGGTATTGCAAGCCAGTATATATGAAGAGGTATTGCGAGCCAGCAAATGCGAAGTGGTATTGCAAGCCGGCATATGCGAAGTAGTACTGCAAGCCGGCATATGCGAAGTGGCATTTGCGAGCCGGCATATGCAAAGTGGCATTTGAGAGCCGGCAAAGCGAAGTGGCATTTGCGAGATAACATATACGAAGAGGTATTGCCAATATGCGAAGTGGTAATGGCGGGCCGGCAATACGAAATGGCATTGGCGAGTTGGGACTTTTGAAGTGGAAAAAATTGACAAAGTGGAAATTTTGCCGAGGCAGAGGTTTATTTAAAGAGAGGCAGTAACTTATATTTTTCCACAATAGACTTTTCTTCTTTCTTCTTCTCTTTTGTTTGTTCTTTTTGCTCCAGAGATGGCCGAACCACTGTTTTCCATTTTCTTATTCAGATCTCCTCATTTCTTTATCAAATTTCTAAGGAAAATTCATAGAAATCTTAAGTACTATCTTAGCTCATTTCATTTCTATCAATAAATTGGAGAGAGGAGCTAAAGATTTCAAGGAAAGACAAAGAAAGGACTTCGGCCATTTCACCCAATTTGAGGTAAGGAGTTTATTTGTTAGGTTTGATTGATTATTTAAGTGTTATTAAGGTTCAATTGAATGGGTTTAGTGATTAATTTTATTAATTTATCCAAATTTTATGAAATCCCTAAATTGGATGGTTGATTTGAAGTTGTAAAATATGATGTGAAGATTTAGTGATTGATTTAGTTAATTGATGTTAGAATTAACTAATTGGATGAGAATGAATAAGTAATTGATGGTTTATTTGATGTAGAATTGGAAATTTGACGAAGGTGACTTCCAAAGTAGCCTAAATTGGGCATTTCGGTGAAATTGGTGAAATTGAATTGTGCAAAGGCTAATTGGAATCCTTTGGTGAGTTTATCATGCATCTTTTGAATTACCTAATGTATTGAAATGTTGAATGGAACCCAACCTAAAAAAGGCCACTTGGGCCGAACTAAGGAAGCCAATTTTTGTCTAAGTTCTAATTGGTTTTTCCTTTAGTTTCTCATGCCTAGTTCATTTGCCTTAGCCTATTGGTTTGTATGCCATAGGCCTACCAAATTGAATGCTAATTGTCCTACTATTGTCGGCCACCAAAATAACTTTTGTTTCATGATATTCCTAATTGCTAAATCCTTTACCATTAATTGTATATAGTATATGGCATTGCCATTGATTATATTGATTACTGTACTGATCAATACCAAACTGATTATTATTGGATTGACTAATACTTGGATGCCATTGTTGCTTTTGGTATCCCTTGTTATTGACATGTTATTTATTTCTATTAACCTTGATATGGTTTGACAGAGTTGCCTCACCGACAGGGTAGTGGGTACATACTGTCGGCAATGTGCACATTGACATTTGTTATTGATTACCCTAGCTGGGAAGGGATTTAATCCAGCCATAGGACCTGATCAGTCTTATGCTTATATGATACTGGCGACCTACATGGTCCAGTGATATTGATATGTGATCGACTGTGTGATTACACATAGTTTACGAGTTTCATGGCCCTTTGTCTGTCTTACCATATTGATTCCCTGTTTGGATATGACCATTGTTATTTTCTATTGTTTGCCAATACTGATTGATTGACTGGAGATTGTATGATTTCTTTTCATACAATCCATCTCATTATCTGCCTTTCCATATGATACTGTGCCTTGACATTGATACTGTTGTCCTATTCACTGATGCCTATTGTTTATTATGATGTATGTAAATTCACTGAGTATCATCTATACTCACGCGTTTATTTGTTAACCATTTCAGGAGTGGAGTAGGATGCAGAATCCTATCATCCATCTTCTGAGGATTTTTGCTACAGTTTTTGATGTGTATAAGCTATTTTGTATTACATTGTTTGGTGTTCTTTATCTAGCTGCTCCATGGGTTAGTTAAGAAAAAGAACATATGTATATATTGATGATGATTATGAGATATGAATATGATAATTACAGAATGAAAAGTGTTATGTGATTGATGATTGTTATGAGAGATGATTATATATATTGTTATTGATTGATGATGGATTTCTGCTGCAATATTGTTATAGGATTAATGTGATTGATGGGTTCTACGAGTGTCGGTCGCCATTGGCATCTCCCGCTCCCTAAGACCATCGCGGCTCGCGAGAGCAGGTCATGATAGAGGTGGTATTAGAGCTCTAGGTTACAGATATTTGAGCTCTAGATTTTGGATGAATAGTAATAAGGTTACAAAGGAATAGTGACTAAATACAGAATGGGGTAGAATTAAGTATACCATAGAGCATAGGAATTCCTATTATGTCTATTGATGTGTTCATCAAATGAGTATAAGTATTCTGCGTTAATGTATCATAATGAGATTGTTCCTATTTTCTATTATTAGTAGAAACAGAAATGTTCGACGACAGAGACAGAGATACGAGGGAGGCTAAGATTGCCTCTAATGAGTCATTGGTGAGAGAGATTACTGTATCAGAGGGACCGTCCAGATCCTGATGGATGTCAGAGGAGACAGAGGAGGGTGACGGCCCCTAGAAAATGGAAATGATGCAAGGAATAATGGAATTGAGACGTGAATTGATTGAATTGATGAGAGAACAACAGAATGTGCCGCTGAGTTATTGATAAGGGCGGAGTTTCTATGTTTAGCTTGTTGAACCTAAATTTGCTAAAGTTCAAGAGATAGAGGCGATGAGTCGAATGATTTCTTTGAACAGGTTGAGAAGGTAGTTAGGAGACTACCTTGTACTAATACCCGAGCAGTTGAACTTGTGAGCTAATTATCTTTTAATAAAATTCATCCTTTCTTCGTTCAAGGGTTTTGTAAAAATATCTGCCAATTGATTATTGATGTTATAAATTCTAGAGCAACATCATGATTTTGCACATGATCTCTAAGAAAATGATATCTAATGTCAATATGTTTACTCCTTGAATGTTGAACAGGGTTTTTTGATAAATTTATAGCACTAGTATTATCACACGTTATGGGTATAGCTTTTAGAGGCACACCAAAGTCTTTAATTTGTTGTTACATCCACAACACTTGTGCATAAAAACAAGCGGCTGCCACATATTCAGCTTTTGCGGTGGACAAAGCTACAGAATTTTGCTTCTTGCTAAACCAAGAAATAAGACAATTTCCTAGGAGTTGGCAAGTATCGGAGGTACTTTTCCTATCCAAGCAACTACCGACAAAATCCGCATCTGAATATCCAACAAGATTAAAGTCCATGCCTCTAGGATACCATAAGCCTATATGTTGAGTGCCAATTAGATATTTAAAAATCCTTTTTACAGCATGCAAATGTGATTCTTTTGGACAAGATTGAAATCTAGCACACAAACATACAACAAATATAATATCAGGTCTACTAGCAGTTAAATAAAGCAAACTTCCAATCATACCTCTATATTTCTTTTCTTCAATAGGTTTGCCAAGATCATTTTTGTCAAGCTTGATAGAAGGACTGATTGGAGTTCGACTAGCCTTTGCTCCTTCCATCCCAAATTTTTTTAGAAGACTTTTTGTGTATTTAAAATGGTTGATGAAGATTCATTCTTCTTCTTTCTTGATTTGAAGTCCAAGGAAATACTTTAATTCTCCCATCATGCTCATTTTGAATTCTTCTTACATGCACTTAGAAAATTCGTTGCATCGATATTCATTAGTAGCACCAAATATTATGTCATCCTTATAAATTTGAACAATTAACAAATTTTTCTTGTCCTTTTTAATAAAGAGTGTTGTGTCAACTCTCCCTTTTGAAAAACCATTTTTAATTAAAAAAGAGCTAAGTCTATCATACCAAGCTTTAGGAGCTTGTTTTAGACCATAAAGAGCTTTTTGAAGTTTAAAGACATGGTTTGAAAACTCAAAACATTCAAAGCCAGGGGGTTGAGCAACATACACTTCTTCTTCAATATAACCATTTAAAAATGCACTTTTAACATCCATTTTATATAATTTAAAGTTCATATGACATGCAAATACTAGAAGCATTCTAATAGCCTCAAGTCTAGCTACGGATGCAAAGGTTTCATCAAAGTCTATTCCTTCTTCTTGATTGTACCCTTGAGCCACTAGCTTAGCCTTATTCCTAGTTATTACTCCATCTTCATCCATTTTGTTTCTAAAAACCCACTTAGTGCCAATGATAGGATGATCTAAGGGTCTAGGAACTAAGGTCCAAACCTTGTTTCTTCCAAATTGATTCAACTCCTCTTGCATGGCATCTACCCAATTCTCATCATCTAAGGCTTCCTTGATGTTCTTAAGTTCTATTTTAGAAATGAATACAATATTATTTATGATCTCCTTAAATGAAGATCTAGTGGTAACTCCCTTAGATGGTTCTCCAATGATCAAATCTTTGGGATGATCCCTTTTGTATTTCCAATCTTTTGGAAGTTCATCTATACTTTGAGGGGTCTTAAGATCAATTGGTTGATTCTCAAAACTTTCATTAGTTTTTTGGATGAGTCAACAAAATTGTCAATGACATGAGATGAATCATTCAAATGAGTTTTATCAAAAGTATTAATTACTTCATCCAAATCAATTTTTTTTTTAGTTTCAAAAGGGTTTAACTCATCAAATGCCACATGCATAGACTCTTCAACTACTAGTGTTCTTTTATTAACAATTCTATATGCTTTACTAGTAGTAAAGTATCCAAGAAATATACCAATGTCGGTTTTGGAATCAAATTTCCCAAGATTATCCTTGGTATTTAATATGAAGCATTTGCATCCAAATACTCTTAGATATGAAATTCTTGGTTTTCTACTATTCCATAGCTCATAAGGAGTTTTATTTAAAATAGGTCTTATAAAAAGTCTAATTGAAATATAACACGCACAATTGATGGCTTCCGCCCAAAAATACTTAGGCAACGAATACTCATTTAGCATTGTTCTAGCCATATCAATCAATGTGCGATTTTTCCTTTCCACTACCCTATTTTGTTGAGGATTCTAGGAGTAGAGAAGTTGTGAAAGATACTATACTCATCATAAAACATTTTGAAATCCTTATTTGCAAATTCTCTACCATGATCACTTATAAGAGATGTGATACAAAAATCTTTTTCATTTTGAACACGTTTAGAAAAGATTTTAAATTCTTTAAAACTTTCATCTTTATAAGCTAGGAATAGAACCCATGTGAATCTAGAGTAATCATCAACAATAACAAATGCATATTTTTTACCCCCCAAACTTTAAGTTGAACAAGGTCCAAAAAGATCCATATGCAAAAGTTCAAGAGGCCTAGATGAAGAAACTTGGTTCTTGGCCTTAAAAGAACTTTTGATTTGTTTTCCCATTTGACATGCATCACAAAGTTTATACTTTTGGAATTTAATCTTTGGGAGTCCTATAACTAGGTCATGGTTCATGAGGTTTTCTATATGCTCCATGCCAACATGTCTTAGTCTTTTATGCCATAGCCAGGAGTCATTATGAAGAGAAATCATGCAATTTTCATTCTCATGCAACTCATTTAAATCAATTATGTACACATTGCCAATTCAATGATGAATAAACAAGATTTTCTTATTCTTTAAGCTTTTAACATAACATTTCTTAGAGGGAAAGATAATTTTGTTCCCCATGTCACATAATTGATGAACACTAACAAGATTGTGCTTGAGTCCATCAACAAGAAGTACATGATCAATAGAGGGTTTATTTGACTTACCAACTTGACCAAATCCAATGCTTTTACCTTTGCTATTATCGGCAAAAGTTACCTTGCCTCCCGATTTATCTTCAATATTGGAGAGCAAGCTAGCTTTCTCGGTCATGTGTCTTAAGCATTCACTATCTAAGTACCAAAAGTCTTTGATCTTGGCAGATTTCAAGCACACCTACATTTAAGGGTATAACCATTCTTAGGTACCCAAATGCTTTTGGGTCCTTTAGGGTTAGTATCATCTATGTATCCTAAATGCAATTTTCTCATATAACATTTGAAATTTGTATGACCATTTTTTCCACAATAGTGGCATTTTATTTTAGTTAAATGATTTGATCTTGAATGATATTGTATCTTATGAGCATGCATGACATTTTTATGCATTTTAGATGATGGAATACATGGTTTATGTGTTGGATTAGATGCTTTAACAAATGTGGTTTTGGAGATTGAAGGCATATTACTTCCATTATAACTAAGTCCATATTTAATGGTTGGACATCTTTGAGACTCAAGAATATGATCAAGTTTTTCCTTTTCTTTTGAAAATTTTGATAACATCAAATGAAAGCAATTTATTTTTAAAAACATTGTTTTCTTTTGAAATAGAGTCAATTACTTAAGTTTTTAGAATAATGGTTTTCTCCAAATCACATTTACAAGTATTTAATTTTTCTATTTCAACTTTATAATTTTCACATGAATCAACTAATTTGTTTGACAATTCTTTCAAATTATCATATTTGTTTTGCAACTTATGATATTTTGAAAATAAAGTTTCCATTATTTTCACATCATCATCATCATCATAAAAGGCAAAATCTTAATTACTTACCTCGCTAGAAGAAGTGTCCTCATCAATTGCCATAAAGCATAGATTTGCAACCTCTTCCTTGGTCTCTTCATTATCATCCGAATCACTAGAGTCATCCCAAGTTGTTGCTAGGGCTTTCTTCTTAAAGTTCATTTTATTCTTCAACTTGGGATATTCAGACTTGATATGCCCGACTTTATCATATTCATAACATTTGACTTGATTGCTTATTGGCTTCTCTTGACAATCATATTTCTTATAGGGCTTCTTGATCTTCTTCTTTCTAAGAATAAGATTTCTTATTCTTTTAGTAAGAAGAGCCATTTCTTCCTCATCATCCTCTATGTCACTTCCTTTTAATGTAGATTCTTTGGAAGCAATGAGAGCAAGCCCTTTGTTTTTCTCTTCGGCTTTTTCATCAATTTTCTCTTGAGATAAGGTGATCTCATGAGTTAGAAGCTTACTCATAAGATTATCGGTTGGGAGAGATCTTAGGTCATTTGCTTTTTCGATTGAGGCTACTCTTGCCTCCCAATCCTTCTTCGAAAGAACTCTTAATATTTTGCAGTTTATATCTTCTCCAGAGTAAGACTTTCCCAACTTTCTCATTCCATTATCAATAACCATAAGACGGTTATACATTTCTGAAATTTTTTCATTAGGTAGCATTTTAAACAATTCATACTCATGAGGGAAGAGTTGAATCTTTTTACCTTTGACTTGACTTGTCCCTTCATGATAGGTTTGAAGAGTATCCCAAATTTATTTTGCTGAGACGCAATGAGATATCTTGCCATACTCCTCTCTGCTAGTATTCATTGCTTCACGATTTCTTCCATTTGCTTTCTTTTCGGCAGTGGTCCATTCACTTTTTGGTTTTCTGACTTGAATGCCATCTACGGTTATAGTGGGAACTCCATGCCCTTCTTCTACTCCATCCCATAATTCGATTCCATCGTTATCCATAAAGATTTCCATCCTATTTTTCCAATAGGGATAGTCGGTGCTATCGAAGAATGGTGGTCTCATTATTGACCCTCCTTCAAGAATGTTTGATGCTTGTGTTGCCATTGATCTTTCCTCCAAGATGATTAAATCTTTTTAGAAAAAGTGGAGACAAGCTCTGATACCAATTGTCAGTCCCTTTGGCAACCAAGAGGGGGGGTGAATTGCTTGTCTTTTAAAAATAATGACCAATTAAAAATATGATGAAGGAAGAGAAGAAGAAAATCAACACAAAGGTTTACAATGGTTCGGCCAAAACGAGCCTACATCCACTCTCAAGATTGCACTTGAGTATTTCACTACCTTTGATCCTTTTACAGGTTCAAGATCAAACATAAGTGTTTTGGTTCACACTTTAACCTTTTACAATGTGTTTTTGTCAAACTAGGCTCACACATAACCCAAGAGATTTACAAGAGATAAGAAGAAAGAATCCCCCTTTTTACCACACTCTCTTATAAACAAAGATCTTCAACAACTTTGAAGATTTACAATAAATGTAAGAATAAACTGATTTTTGCACAATAAATATGAATGATCTTGTAATAAATGATTATGAACTTGTTCTAAGGTTATTCTCTTGTCATTTAATACAAACCAACTCATATTTATAGTTTTGGTTGAAGAAAGAGCCGTTTAGACTCAAATTCCCGCAATAAATGCACTTGAATTTTCACTCCAATGGCTATTTTATAGGTGAGTTGTGCCCGCGACTAGCTTCCTCACTTTTTGGCTCGAAGAAAGATAAGTTAGGATTTTACCGAGTTGTGCCCATTACTGAAACTGTAGCGCCCGCGACTCATTGTGAGATCCATCATTCAAACTAGGTTCAGCTTCTTCACGCCTACGATTGAGCTTGGATACTGCTACGAATTTATCTGGTCACTCCCGCGATGGTATAATGTCGCGCCCGTGACTGAATGGAACTATTCATCTTAAAGCTACTGGATGTTTTTGACATATCCTTACTTTAATTTTGTGCCTGCGAATAACTTTGTCACACCCGCGACTTGGCTTAGGCGCACCCGCGACTTCCCTAAGTCGTGCCTGCTACTGGACGAACTTTGTTTTCCTGGAAGCTACTGGATGTTTTGGAGATCTCAAAATCAATTTCGCGCTCGTGACCTGAAGCTTTTCAAGACTGTGACTGATTTTATCGCACCTGTGACCAAGCTAGTGTTAGCATCGCACCCGCGACTTCAAGTGGTTGCGCCCGCGACTAAGTAGTATCCTGCAATACTTCTAGAGAAATACTTGGAAATTCTTGCACATAAACAAACAAACTCATTAGTCCATTGATTTGGTGTTTGTAACCATCAAAATAAGAATAATGAAGACCTTAAGGTCTAACAAACCCTAACCCTAGCTCAAAAGCATATGCCATCTAAGCTTAATTTTCTAGTTCAAATTCATAATTCAATAATTCCAAGCTCAATTACACATAATCTAATCCAATTTCTCATTTTTCCCTAACTAAGTTCAGTTTAAAGGGGTTTTTCCCAATTCAATAATAATTCTTCTAATTACACCTACAATTGAATAATTCAAGCTACTAATTAAACATTTAAGCATTCAATTTTACCAAAACCAATTCAATTTCATATTTCCCCCAACCTAGGGCATTCGGCCAAAAAGGTGTTTTCCTCCTTTTCATGATGTTCTTCAATTCAAGGGCTCAAATGTCAATTGAAAATTTAAACACTCAATTGTAACAATAGGCAAGAATTCCTCACACCTAACCCTAATTTCCATTCGGCTACAATGTCCCTTCCAAAATTAATATACAACATTAATTTAAACATTCAATTAACATCAATTGAATCCATTTAATAGCAATTATACAATCAATTACTCCATTATAGTACAAAATCATTTTTCCCCAAAATTTTTCCCATTCTATTCGGCTACATTGACTTTCTACCCATTTGATGTTTAATCCTTCAAATAAAGCACTAAACTCAACATTTAAGTTTCAATTAAACATAAACAACCAGAATTTTTCAGCCTACCTTAAATTTCCAAGAGTGGTTGAAACCCTATCTCCTCTAAATTCTCCCCCAATTGAAAATTTGAACTTAGCTTGAAGAAATGGAAGACATTTGATGATGATTTTCACTCTAGCTTCAAAAATTTACTCCAAAACCTTGATTTTCTACAATGGCCGAAACAAAGAGAGAAAATTTCTTCTTTCTTTTGTTGCTCATGGTTTTCTTAGTGGAAGAAGAAGAATGCAGAATTTCTTTTGATTATTTTATGAGTTAGTGGAATTTTTCCACCCAATCCTATGCATTCAATCTCATAAAGTGTACTTTGCATCCTACATATGCATTCCTTAGATTATAATGCACCAATACATTGCTTTATTGAATCAAGATGAGTGAAATTGTCATTCACTCCCTAATCTTACATTTTTGCTATAATTTAGTCCTAATAAAATATCAATTAAATCTCTAAATTTTATTTCCTTTTTCAATTTAGTCCTACCATTTTTTAACCTAATTTGGCTATTTTATTTTATTTATCTATTTTATTATTATTATTTTATTTTATACAAACAATCAACTAACAATCAAATACACATGCAAGTACATCAAAATAATTTCTAATAAATTAACAAAAATTTCCCGAAGGTGTTTAAGTATACTAGGCTCGGTTGTGACTTAGTGTTACATTCCACCCCCCTTCAAATAAATTCGTCCTCGAATTTAATAACCAGCAAGGTTAAAAATCAAATACCTGAGTCAAGGAAGAGTTGAGGTATTTCTTCCTCATCTCCGACTCACTCTCCTAAGTACACTCCTCTATTTGCCAATTACGCCACAGTACTTTTACCATCAGAATCTCTTGTTACGAAATTGACAAATCTGTCGATCTACTATCTCCACTGGGATCTCCTCATATGACAACTCCTCGTCACTTTCAATGTCCTATGGCTGTAGGATATGCGAAGGCTCTGATACATATTTCCTGAGCAAAGAATTATGAAATACCGGGTGCACATGGCTCAAATTAGGTGGGAGGGCCAATCGATAACATACACTACCAATCCGATCAAGAATCTCGAAAGGCCCTATAAACCGAGGGGACAACTTCCCTTTCCTTCCAAATCTCATCACACCTTTCATAGGTGATATTTTCAAAAACATATGATCACCCACAGAGAACTGTATATCTCTCCTCTTAGGATCTGCATAGCTTTTCTGTCAGCTGAAAGCTTTTCTAATCCTATCATTGATCAAAGGAACTTTCTCAATCCTCTCCCGAATCAAATCTAGCCCCTCTAACTATTTCTCATCGGGTTCCACCCAACACACGGGTGATCTATATTTTCGTCCATACAATGCCTCAGATGGTGCCATGCCAATCGTGGAATGGTAGCTGTTGTTATAAGTAAACTCTATCAGTGGAAGATACTGATCCCAACTACCTTTAAAGTCCAGAACACAGAGACGTAACATATCTTCCAATGTTTGAATCGTATGCTCTGATTGTCCGATTGTCTGAGGGTGAAAAGTTGTACTAAAATGCAATAGAGTACCCAGTGCTTCCTGGAATTTCTGCCAGAATTGGGATGTGAACTGAGTACCCCTGTCAGAAATGATCACTATCTGGACACCATGCAATCTCACAATTTTGTCAATGTACAGATGAGCATACTATATAGCAGTATAGGTAGTCTTCACTTCAAGAAAGTGAGCCGACTTCATGTAACGGTCTACTATTACCCATACTGAATCATAACCCCTCTGAGATCATGGTAATCCCACCACAAAATCCATGGTAACTTGCTCCCATTTCCATTCCGATAATTTTATCTCTTGTAGTAAACCAGAAGGCTTCTGATGTTCAAACTTCACCTGTTGACAAGCTAAACAGGTAGATACACATCGAGCTACATCACCCTTCATATTCGGCTGTTAGTAATGGGCTTTCAAATTATGGTACATTTTTGTCGTACCTGGGTACACTGTATAAGGAGAGTAATGTATCTCTCACATAATCTGCTCCCGAAGTCCCTTTACATCCGGTACACATAACTGCCCTTTACATTTCAATACCCCATTATCTTCTTTGAAATCTGGAGCTTTCCCCTCCTCTAACAACTCTCTAATCTAAACTAACTGCAGATCGACATTCTGAGAACTTTTAATCTCATCAAGTAAAAGTGGTCTCACCTAAAACTATGCCACTAGTACTGACTATTGCCCTCTAGTCTCCAGATCAAACTGTAGGCCCATAGCAAATAACTCTTGAAGATCCTGTACCAAAGGCCTCTCTGTAGCCGATACATATGATAAACTTCCTATCAATTTACGGCTTAAAGCATCTGCTACTACATTTTCTTTCCCCGGGTGATAGAATATTTGACAATCATAGTCCTTCAATAACTCTACCCACCGTCTCTGTCGCAGATTTAACTCTTTATGTTGTAAAAGATACTAGAAACTTTTATGATCAGTGTATATCTCACATTTCACCCCATAGAGATAGTGTCTCCATATCTTCAAAGCAAAAATAACTGCCGCTAACTCCAAGTCATGAATGGGATAGTTCACCTTGTGCTTCTTTAGTTGCTGAGATGCATATGCAATCACCTTCCCATCCTGCATCAATACACATCCCAAACCAATTCTGGAAGCACCATAATAAATAGAGGACATACCAGTCTCAATAGGTAGTGCCAAAACTGGAGCACTCATAAGATAGTTCTTCAAAGTCTGAAAACTCATCTCACACCTATCATCCCACTGAAACTTCACATCTTTCTGAGTTAGCTTTGTTAGGGGATAAGCAATTTTAGAAAAATCCTTCACAAATGTCAAGGAAACTACATACTTCCATCACTGTGGTAGGGCGTGGCCAATTTGCGACCACTTCAACTTTTTGTGGGTCGACTTTCATACCGTCTTTCCTAACATCATGCCCCAAAAAGATCACCTCATTCAACCAGAATTCACACTTGGAAAGCTTTGCAAACAACTAATTCTCTCTCAAAGTCTGCAGTGTGATTCTGAGGTGTTCCTCATGCTCTTCTCTGCTCTTAGAGTACACCAAAATATCATCAATGAAGACGATAATGAATCGATCAAGATAAGGCCGGAATACCCGATTCATTAAATCCATGAAAGCTGCAGGAGCATTTGTTAACCCAAATGGTAATACTAAGAACTCATAATGGCCATATCAAGTTCTAAAAGCCGTTTTTCGAATATGCTCTGCTTTAATCTGCAACTAGTAATACCCTGATCTCAAATCAATTTTTGAAAAATAACAAGCTCCCTGCAATTGATCAAAGAGATCATCAATCCTTGGTATCGGGTATTTGTTCTTCACGGTCACTTTATTCAATTGCCTGTACTCAATACACATCCAAAGTGACCCATCTTTCTTCTTAACAAATAAAACTGGAGCTCCCCAGGGTAAAGTGCTCGGATGGATAAACCCCTTATCAAGGAGTTCCTGCAACTATATTTTTAGCTCTTTCAATTCAGGTGAAGCCATACGATATGGTGCAATAGAAACTGGATCACAACCCGGGTATACATCAATCTCAAACTCTATCTCCCTCTCAGGTGGTAACCCTGGTAGATCATCTGGAAACACATCCAGAAATTCCCGTAAAATAGGAATATCATTCAATACAACTGATGCTTTAGTAGTACCAACTACTGCAGCCAAATACGCCTCACATTCCATCTGAATCAATTGACTAGCCTCAATCACGAAAATTAGGCCCTATGCACATCTATTTACTTCCCCCTATAAGCTAAAAATCTCCTGACCATTGAGATTGAAATCTGCACGCTTTATAAAACAATCAATTACAGGTTTATGGGATGACAACCAATCCATACCTAGTATAACATCAAACTCAAGTATAGGCAGTTCAATCAAATCAGCATATAACACATGATCACATATAGTCATAGCACAATGCTCATATCGAAAACCCACTATGATATTTCCATCTATGGGTGTAGCAACATCTAACGGTATCAGTAGTGGTTTCCTATCAATCCCCAATCTCCCAGAAAATATTGGTGAAACAAAAGAATGGGTAGCACCAGAGTCAAATAGCACATATGCAATATCAAGCTGTATAGAAACCATACCAACAACGGTGTTATGTGAACTTTGGGCCTGCTGTGGGGTCATGGCAAAAACTCTCCCCTGACCTCTGCCCATAGCTGACTAGCCAGATGTCTGACCTGCACCTGATGGTCTCCCCCTACCAGGCCCCTCTCTACCTATCTGAACTGTCGATTGAGACCCTGTACTATCTGCCAGTTGTGGGGTCCACATAGGACAATCTCTATAAAAGTGGCCAAACTATCCACACTAGAGGCATGCTCCCGATCTCATCCTGCACTCCCCTGTGTGCCTCTTTCCATAATGTCTACAAGTAGGTAGCTTTGAGGTCATCTGTCGGGGCCTACTAGAGCTCTGTGAGTAAACAGGAGCAGTAAATCTTCCTTCCTACTCTCTATACTGCGGTCTCCCTTGCCTCTGGGATGAAACTAATTGTCCTGACCTGGGAGGTAATCGAACTGTCTGCTGCTGTGAAGATCCCTCCCCAAGTCTCCGAGACTCACCACCTTTACCCCTGTTTCTCTGGTCTTTCTCAGATCTCTCCTCTCTGTATTTAGCTTCCATCTATTAATAACTTTACCCAGAGAGGTAAATTCCACAGCTAGCAGGGCATTAAACAGTGGATCATGTAACCCTCTCCTAAATCTGCCAATCAAGTCTGTCTCAGTCGGGGCTATCCTCCTCGTATATTTGCTCAATCTTCTAAACTCCTGTGCATACTCTAGAACACTGAGATTGCCCTATTTCAACTGTTCAAATTTAACAATGTTCCCCGATCGAATCCCTTCGGTCAAAAACGCATCCATCAACCACTATTTGAATTCAGCCCAGGTCATTGGGCCATCACTATGGATATTTTCATCTATATGTTCATCAAAACACGTAGAAGCATCCTTTTGCAAAAAACAAACCCACCAGCTCTATTATACTATCGTCAGAACATGGCAGCTTTCTAACAACCTTATCCACCTCCTCCACGAATTCACTGGGATCCATGCCATATTCCCTTGCATATGTGGGCAACTGAAACCTTTTAAATTCTAACATAGTTACCCCATCCTCAGGTATAATTCGGCAACCCCTCTGTCTCTGATAATCAACTAGTACTGGGGATGCCTCAGGCCGTATTTCAGGCTGAATGGGTGGTGAGAGAGGCTGTTGCACTGGTGCAGGCTGTGCTGCCAAATGTGTCTATAATATTTGTAACATTTCCCTCCTAAAGTCATACATCTCCTGCCTCCAGGGTATATCCCCCGCCACATAAGATTCAGTGCGTCTATGACTCTAGGGTGGTTCAGTCACCTGCACTGAGGAATTAGAGGCAACTTCCGCCTCATCGCTCAACTCTCGATAATCCCTCTCAATTGCGGGAAGATCCGCTCCCATAGCATGCTGAGACATCCTCGCTCACTAAAAGAAAACACACAGATTCAAATCAAAAAGAGTAATTTCATATCGGTACACAGAATATAAAACAATGTTGATGACAGTACTTTGACGATATACAAATACCTATGCTCCATGGTACAAGGGTTATATACGTTAATAACATGTTTACAGTATAAGGCAAATAGAACCAGGCTCTGATACCAACTTTATCATGACCCAAACAAGGGAGCCACGACGATCCAATGATACGGGATCCACTTGTGGCTACCAGTACCTCAATGAACCCCTAATACAAATTAGCTTATACATCCAATACAGGTTACATGCCTTTAGATTGCATCTAGGTCTATTTCTTATGCTCATAACCTTATTCATACTAAAGCCTCCTGTTACATACAAATTCATGCCAAATCTCATACATAATTTTAGGTCTTGCAAAATATATATATGCCCAATTTTCTACTGAAAATCGTGTTAGTATAGGTGCTCTAAAGACAATCATTGTAATGATATTTTTAGAAATATATCAATAAAAAGGTATTATTTATTAATCAGTAATTATTATTGTTTAGAGTAATATTGCATAACTGTTTAATAAAGTCTATGGTATAAACATAGCATGCAGGCATTCATGACATGATCATGATAGTGAAATGCTTATCATGTGTAATTATGTTTTAACCTAAATTTTCCTGGTCATAGAATCAATGAGAATGGACATTATTGATTTGGAAAGACTAGCACATGCGTATACTATTTGATTTGATCAAATCATCTGATCTCATAAAAAATGCTAACATTGAAATGTTTGAATATAGCATGTGGATGCTTACTAGGAGTAGTAATTGCATCGGAGTGTTCGCAAGAGATAGTCATATAGAAATCTAAACAATGTTAATGACTTATCTCTGCATGGAAATGCGCAAATGTCCTTAGACTTGAGATGCTTAAGAGTGATCTAGAGTGAAGATGCTATACTTTAATTCCATACCTAGCTCTCCTAAAGGGTCTGCTTGTAGGGTGGACATTGGGTATAGTTTGACATATTTGTAGATATTTAAGTAGTCAACATAGGATATCATAACTCCTATTAGAAGGAGGGTTTTACCTAAGGCCTCTTGTATGAGAACATTATTGGAAATGTTTGGCCAAAGTAGATAGTACTTAGAGATGGTCTCTAAGGAAATCATTTTAGTAATGATGCTCAGATTACAAGGAACTATTGTTCGGGCTAAGTGTGGTATAGCCAGCTTAGTGGAGTTAACATAATGTCCATACATTAAACCAAACTTAGTAAAGGGGCATGAAGGGACTAGTAGCATAATATTGTCCATGTGTTAGGGTTTCTGCTTACCACTAGCAATTTCTGATTATTTAGGGGTCATGATGTGTGGCAAGATACCGCTCATGATCTACTTAAG
>CANXYC010183708.1:0-20411 GCA_948193065.1 Aleurites moluccanus
TTGAGAATTGTGGAGATCCAGAGGGATCTGTTAATTGGAGTTGGATGAGTTTGTTATTAGAAGTGTTATATTATATGTTTTTAGCCAGGGCATGCTCCTTAAATAGAGGAGATGCTGCCCGTTTTTATTTGTATTGCTTAAGCTTTATCAACCTTATTTGTATATGCATGCCATATAGTTTTATTTATGGGTTCTTCGTGGTATTGGTAGCATAAGCATCACCCGTACCCTAGGACCGTCATGGCTCCTAAGTTGGGCTGTGACAGTTTTCAATGACCCACTATTTTTTTCAAAATCTTTTATTCTAAATCTCATTTTGTGATTTTCATATTGGAGAGAAATACATTTTAGTTTAACTCTTAACCAAACGTACTGATTTCGCCTGCATTTATGGAGAGCGAAAATACCATCGAGATAAGTGTGCTATTGCTTTTTATTTTACTTAGTTAATGGATAGGGGAGGTGAATGTTGTCCCATTGTGACTTGGGAATGTTTCATTTATTTGTTTTGACTTGGGAATGTTCAATTTTTACATCTGTATCGATTAATGGGTGGGTATCTATGGTGTTCTTTATTGTGGGTTAAAATATAATTTTTTTCTTGATTAGTGGTGTTCTTTATTGTGTATTTTGTTATTGTTTATTATTTATTGAAGTAGACGATAAAATTTTTGCATATTAGGATTAGGGTTTCATGGTTTTATGGTAACTTTTGGGGGTTTTACTTTTTCAGTTGTTGGAGACTGTAAATTAATGGTTTATGGTTGTTTTTTTGTTGTATATGGTTTGAAAATCGTTATGATATTGTTATTGGCTTGTTGCTGAGTTATGTTGAAGATGAGTCTAACATATTGTACTTCATTTTGTAGATGACTTATGCTTATGTAAAATCTTACACATTGGTATTAAACTATAATGATGGTGAAGTGGTTTATATTGACAATATGAAGCGTGATATGTATAGTAGGATTGTTCTGGTTAGAGATTCCTACAAAGCTATTGAGAGGTTAAAAGTTAGGAATTTGCAGTATACATGTGGGAATGGGTTGATACTGAAAAGATGATTTGGATGTAGATGAGATGTTTAAAATGTATAGAGATAATCCCACCATCCCTATATATATAGATGAACTTATAAAACCTATTACCATTGCTAGACTAGAGGTTGAATTCCATAATATAAGAGATGATCCACCTATTATAGTGGATTTAGAATCAAATGATATAGGTGAAGAGCAGCAACCAAAACCAGCAGTAGGAGATCAACACCAACAGCAACCTGAGCATGAACCTAAAACTCCACATGCACCAACATCTGAAGATTATGTTGGACCTACCACACCAAATAAGCCTCAACCAAACCCATTTAGCCCACATGATGAACTTGATTATATGTAAACAGAACCTACCACACCAAATGAGACAAACCTATCCCATGTACCTCACAACCTCAACTAGAACCTAGCCTACAAATTGAACACACCCCTCAACTTGAAATTAACCCCACCCCTTAAACTGCAACTGAGACTAACTCTCAACCTTAAAATGACCCCACCCCTCAAAGTGCAATTAAGACCACCCCTCAACCTCAAACTAGACCCACCTTTCAACCTCAAACTGAACCCACCTCTCAACCTCAAACTAAACCCACCTTTCAACCTCAAATCGTACCCACCTCTCAAACTCAAACTGACCCCACCCCTCAACCTCAAAGTGCTACTGAGACCAACCTTCAACCTGAAAGTTACCCCACCATGGAAAATGAACCTGTTAGCTGGGGCAGGGGTAGGGGGGAGGGGCAGAAGCACAGGCAGAGGTAGTAACAATGGCAGTGGCAGAGCAAGTGTGAGGGCTGAAATGGGTACAAACAGGGGGAGAGTTGGAGTAAAAAGGATAAGGGTAAGGGGAGATACTGATATTGACAATGGGATTAGTGATGATGAGTATATATTTTCTGACAATGATGATGATAAGTGGTTGGAGGAAGGGGGTGAGATGAGCAGTGAGGAAGACAATAGTAAGGATGGGCATAGTAGTGATGAGGTGAGCAGTGAAGAAGAGGAGGATGATCCTCATGGTATTTTGAATGAGGATGATGGACTGAGTGATGCAACATCTGATATTGAATCTTCTTTAAATGAGCAACCTAATTTTGAAGATGAAATTGATGAAGACAGTAGTTGGAAGAGGAAAAGGCATAAAGTATAAAAGTACAAAAGCCAATATAGTAATGAGTATAATTGGGATGGACATTCAGAAATTATATTTGAAGCAGGAAAGGTATTTGGTAATGTAGAAATATTCAGGAGAGCTCTAAGTGATTATGCAATCAAAGGGGATATAAGCTAGTTAGATTAAAAAATTTAAGGGAAAGGGTCACTACTAAATACATTGGGAAAACTATAAATGGAGAATTCATGCAACAAGGTTGGATGACAATCATACTTTTATGATTAAAACATTGATGAATGAACACACTTGTGTTTCACCCACTTCTACAAGAAATCTAGATGCAACAACTAGATGGGTGACAACCAAGTTAGTGGAGTTATTGAGTGGTGACCCAAATATAAGCTACGAACTAATAAGACAACAACTTACTAGTAAGTGGGAGATTGATGTGCCCATATGGTAGTTGTATAGGGCTAGGGCTAAAGCAAGAATGTAATAAGAAAGGACACACCAGGACAGCTTTAGAAAATTTAGAAAGTACATGGAGTTTGTTTTAAAAACTAATCTTGGTAGTGTAGTGAAGTTTGAACCGGTTGAGAAACAAACTCACAATGACCCTACTAAATTTAAAAGGATCTTTGTTTCATATAAGGGTGTAATTGATGGGTTTAAGAAAGGTTGTAGACCTTTCATTGGTATGGATGGATGCCACTTAAAGGGACCTTTTGGTGGAGTTGTTGAGTGTTGTTACTTTAGATGGTAATAGAGGGGTGCTAACTTTGGCTATAACTGTCGTTGAATTTGAGTGCACAGATACGTAGAAATTCTTCTTGGAGCTGCTGAAGGATTGTCTTAGAGCATATGACACACCCATTACCTTTATGATAGATAGGCAAAAGGTATGAGCTATATTGTTTATTTTTTTGTTATATCAATTATGCATTTACCTTCAAATACTAATGCAACAATTTTGGCTTTTAATAGGGTATGATAAAAGTTGTTGATGTAATATTTGATAAGGCAACTCAGAGATATTATGCTAGGCACATCCAAAGCAATATGCAGAAGAAAAAAATTTCAGGGTTTAAGCTTGAGAAAAGAATTTTGGATCGCTACAAGAGCATCAAATGAACCTGCATTTTGGGAGATTATGAGGGAGATAAAAAAAAATAATGAACAAAGACTGTTTCAGTGGCTTATGGAAATCCCTAAGAAACATTGGTGTCAACATGCTTATAACTCAGTTAGCAAAAGTGAACATCAAACCAACAAGTCATTCAACAATTGAATTAATAAGGTGAGGGGATTTTTCATAATTAATCTACTAAAAGCCTACAGGTAGAAATGTATAGTTAGGCTTCAAAAAAGATATGTCAAAGGGTGTTCATGGGAGGTAAAAATAACATTGATGGCATTGAAAAGTTTAAATTCAATCATAAGGGAAAGTAGGAAATGCACATTACTTCCTGGAAGAAATGAACAGTTTGAAGTAAAAGATGGAAAGATAAAATTTGTTGTCAGACTTAATGAAAGGGTATGCACCTGTAAATGGTGGAAGATAAATGACATGCCTTGCAAACATGCTGCAAGGTGTATATGATATAAAGGGTTGAACATTGAGGATTACCGTCATAATTATTTCAGTATTGATAACTATGTTAAAGCATACAATGGGATTATTCACCCAATGCTAGAGCATGATTATGAACCTGATGATGATAGCCAAGTCATTTTACCTCCTGATAAAAAGAAGAGACCTAAAAGGCCTAAGAAAAATAAAATAACAGAAGAAGGTGAGATAGAGGCAGTTAGTAAAAGGAGTAAAACAGTCAGGTATAAAAGGTGTGGCAATTTGGATCACAACAAGAGAACCTATAGAACTCCAGCATCTGGGCTAGGGGTAAATTTCTAACACTTGCATAGAATATGCTTATCGCTATATAAAATGAAATTGTAATCCTATTTTATATTATGCATAGCAAACTTCATCTGGAAGAACACAAAGTATAAGAGGAGGAAAAAAAGAAGTAGGACTGCAAATTCAAGTAGAGGGACTGCAACTCCAACAAGTACCACACAGGTGAATAAGATTTTTTAATATGTTTAGGTATTTTGTTTTGATTGTTTTATTGTCATGATTTAATGTGAAAGTGTTTTATTTGTTTAGGGAGAATCAGTCATCCTGACAAATCAATAAAGTGGGGTAACACAAGCCACTACAAGTCAAACTCGACAAGGTTAGAAGACAACATCTGTATAGGAAACAACCAATATTTTGAAAACAACATAGGATAGTTTTACTTTTGGTTGGTAAATATTTTGGATGCTATAATGTATAGATCATTGTCATATTTTGTGGTGTATTTTTTGTAATCACAATAGTATTTTAGATACAGTTGCTTCATTTTGAATGTTTTGTGGTAAATTTTATGACTATATATTAAAAAATTATGGTGATAGTGATATGATTCATTTTGGTATCTACTTGTGGTGAATATTAACCTCATTAATGCATCATATTTTAAATTTGTTCAATTATTAGCGAAATATTTTATGACTGTGATACTATTAATGTTATTGAAATTTGCTTTTACATGCTCAACAGGTGGAAAGTTTGATTTTTATGGTCAAAACCATTGAATTTTCTTTAAAACTAGTATACTAAATAGTCCCTGAATTTTTATTATATTATACTATTAAGTCCTTATATTTTAAAACTATTATACTAATAAGTCCCTATGTTTTTATTATGTTATACTAAAGAATCCTTCTGTTTTAAATACTAAGTGTTACTTTGTCTTTTATAGAAGTAAAACTGATTATGTACAAAAATAAAAAATACAACCAAAATTCCAAATCCAAGTCTGCATTAAATACCAAACAAAAAATCAATTACATGATGATTCACAACACATAGATATCCACCTTAAACAACCCTTTTACAGTACTACAACTGTAACACCTCAGTTAAAGGTTAGAACCTGAACTATAAAGGGTAAACTTAGGGATTCTTCCTTTGTTTGAAAGTCGTTTGTTAATGCATGTTTATGCTTGAATTGAATGTATATGCATGTTTTAGGAAGTATTATACATGTAAAAGTGGTATAAAAGCTATTAGGAAGAAATCGGAAAAAATTGAATTTTTGGTGAACTGGGGGCAAAATGGTTATTTCACACCCCTTCGAGTTTTATGAAAATTAACATGATATTTAAAGGTAGAAAAGAATATTAGGACATGAAAAATGATGATATTATATTTATTTGAAGATTTGTTAGAGAATTAAACCCGGTAGAAGATAAGTCCGGGCAAAGCTGCTCGGATAAGGATCAAATTTGAACTAAGGGCAATTTAGTCTTTTTCCTTTAAGTTATGGACTTATATGGTCTATGCAAGCTTATGGTATCATTTTAGGCTTACCTAAATCAAACTATTGGATGAAATGATGAAGAAATGGATGGTTGGATGGCTAGGTTTCACCATTTTTATCATAAGCTTAATGTATATGATCATACCATTGATATTTAGTGATTTTTCCCACCTCCATCTTCTTCCTTAGCCATTTACCATTCAAATTTTCTCTTTCCTCTTCATCCATGTTTCGGCCACTTTGATGGAACACCAAATCAAGTTATTTTCTTTCATTTTTTGATACAAACCAACTAATTCCACCATTTTAAACACAAATATAGCTTTAGATTCTAAGGAAAAACAAGAAAAAGCAAAGAATCAAAGCTTTGAAGTTTTTGAAGAACTTTTGGTAAGTGATTGATTTTACCATTCTTTTGATTTAATTATGTTGTTAAGATGTTCTTTGATGTTATTTAGTATCAAAAATGAGTTTTGGTTGGAAGAAAAATCAAAAGTTAGAATGAAAACCTAATAGGAAGAAATATGAATTAAAATATGATTTTGATGGATGTTTTGGTTCAAATGAGATGTATTTGATGTGTATGATATGAATTAGTAGTTAATTGATGGAAACAAATTCATTTGAATGAAGAACAAGCTTGGCCGAAATGATGATGATGTGTAATGGTGTGGTATTTTGATGTTTAATAGGTTTAAAGGCTTGAATGATGCGTATTTGATGTGTTTAACATGAATTAGTGATCATTTGATGGAAAAAAAATCATTTGGATAGTTTTTCATTTGGGCCGAAACTTGAGGTGCTTGGATGATGAATTATACTTTGATGTTTAATAGGTGTATATGTATGAATGTTATGTATTTGATGTATATAAATATTGTATGATTGATTGGTGTTGAAAAATGGATGAATGGAATGATTTTCATTTAGGTGGAACCATATTGACTTTGTTAGTTTAAGATGTTAGGCTAATGCAATTGAAGAAGTAAGGTTTGAATGAAGTCTAATAGTGTAAATGATGTAAATGTATAAGTTCAAATATGGGAATGATGATTGATATAAGTATTTGGAAAGCGTATGTGAGTTATGGTGTATGTTTAATATAAAATGATAAACAAAGTGTATATGAGTTCTTAATATAGTGTATAAGTGATGAACATATGAAATGTGAGCTAAATATGGTGATAGAATTGCATTTGATGCATAAAAAGAATGGAAAGTGTCAATTGTGTGAAATAGGGTTTATGATGTATAGTATATGTGTTTATATATGTTGATGTGCTTTGATATGTGTTTTGATGTGAATTATATGGAGTATAAGTCTTACCGGAGTGATTTAATTAATATAGGGAAACTTCCCGAGCAAGGGCCGCTGACGGCGAGTCACGGACTGACTAAGCCTGTTGAAGAATATTGGGAATTTTGTTTGAGGTGAGTCTATATATATGATTCATGCATTATTCATTCATAAGTCATGCATTTATGCATATGAAATGATATCCTTTCTTGAAAATCATTAATGATCCACTTTTGGGCAGTTTTGCTAAAATGACCTGAAACAGAGCTGCCTAAATGTTTGAAACTGACCTAAGCTTTGATTATGTATAAAATTTATTCTGAAAGGCTCTTTGATGTCAAATCAAGCCTAATTGCTTATTATATACATATATTTATGATTTGTATTAAGAAAATGCCATGAAAATATTGATTTCAAGGAAAACAAAAAAGTGCTTGAAAAATGAGAAACGGACCCGTAATTTAGGGGTGTCAGCTGCATTGGCGCAATTGGGCCCCGGCGATCAAAATTTTCATATTGAGCCATATTGCTCCTTTGATCTTTGTGATATTATTTAACACCATTAAAGTCATATTTGAGACTTAATATTGATATACTCATACTATATGAGACATTTTCATATAATATTATAACAGGACTATTTCGATGGTGTAGTGAGTAAATCCATCAGCTGTGTACACATATATATGTATATATGCTCTGACCCTTGCTAGAGAGGGTGAAATTCTCTATGCTATGGTGTGATTGGATAGAAATGGTGTGATTGGATGGAAATGTGAAGGAAGAAAAGTGAAGTAACAGTACAGTATTATATTATGATATGTAACAGATAACTCATTCCTGTTATATTATATGCATTATGGTTCATGATATGTATTTCACAATCTCATTATCAGTTATTGATTATTTACAGATCATTAATGGATAGATGTGGCTTTTCATGAATAATATTGCATATTCATATATTTAGATTCACTAAATATAATCTTATACTCACCCCTAAGTTGTTAAATGTTTTCAGGACCTCGATGAGGCAAACATCCATTGGCTATATTATTTTCAGTCTTGGATTACAGATGTATGTATTGAGGTTACTCCAGTGTATAGAGGTTCCTTGGTATAATGTATATAGGGCTTGGTTTGGCTAAGAGTTTAATGTTTAATATAATCAAAATGTTAACCAGGTTTGATATGAGAAAGTAAATGATGTATATATATATGATATGAGATGTGAATGTAAATATTGAAGTGTTTATTGAGTTGTGATTGATTAATGGAGGTTATAAGGGTATGTATGTTTATTGGAAGTGTTTATCTTTATTTCTTACGGAAATGTTAAGTCAGAGTTATAGAGGAAACTCTGTCAATTTTTCTGTAAGGAATGTTATGATATTGAAAAAAATTACTACCTAAAATGTATCATATATTTAAGGAATGATTGTTAATGATATGATTAGTTTATAAAAGTAAAGTTAAGGTAAAAGCATGGGTTCTTCGAGGTACTGGTTGCTTTGGCATTTCCTGTACCCTAGGACCATCATGGTCTAAAGTTAGATTGTGACATAAACCAACCACAAAGTTCATGGTTACCTAATCTAATTTCCACTCTGGCAGTTTTATCTCCTGCAATAGCTCTAATGGCTTTTAATGTTCAAATTTAACCTGCTGACAGGCTAAACTAGTGGAGACAAATTGAGCAATATCCCTCTTCATATTGGGCCACCAATAATACTCATTTAGATCATGATACATCTTCGTTATTCTAGGTGAACAATGTATAATACATAATGCTTCTCCCTCATATTTATGCCCATCTACATCTAGTACACATAACTATTTCCAACATTTTTGTACTCCATTATCAACTGCGAACTCTAGAGCTTTCCCAGCTTAAACATCTTTTTTTAACTTTAGTAGCTGAGAATCTCTGTCTTATGCTGCTTAATCTCATTAATTAATGTTGGCTTCATATGAATTTGGGCTATCATAGCTTGGTTTCAATCTTAGGTTCCCAATTCAAACTGGACTCTCATATCTAGTAACTCTTTTATTTTTCTGATTATTGATCTCCTTACAACTGTGATTGAGCTAAACTCCTTATAGATTTCCTGCTCAATGCATCTGCTATAACGTTAGCTTTACCTAGGTGATACAATATTTGGTAATCATAATCCTTTAATAGTTCAACCCATCTTCGCTATCGAAGGTTCAAGTTCTTCTGCTGTAAAATTTTATGATCTATGTAGATCTCACATTTCTCCACATATAAGTAATGCCTCCAAATCTTTAAGGCAAATACAATTGCAGCCATCTTTAAATCATGTGTAGGCTAATTTAACTCATGTTTCTTCAATTGACAAGAAGCATAAGTAATTACCCTCTTATCCTACATCAGGACATAACCAAGTCCGACCCTCGATGCATCACAATATACTATAAATTTTCCATTCTCTATTAGCAATGACAGCATTGGTGCCGATGTAAGACATGATTTTAAAGTTTAGAAGCTCTTCTCACATTCATCAGTCCATATGAATCTTTCTTGCTTTCTGGTCAGTTTAGTTATTGGAGCTGTAATTCTTGAAAAATCTTTAACAATCCGTCTGTAGTAACCGGACCTAAGAAACTTCATACTTTTGTTACATTAGTAGGTCATGGCCAATTAGCTACAGCTTCCACCTTCCGTGGATCCACTTTAATACCATCTTTTCCCATAATATGGCCAAGGAAACATACCTCAGTAAGCCAGAATTCACACTGCAACAATTTAGCATACATCTTATGTTCTCGCAATATTTGCAACACTATTCTCAGATGCTCTTCATGTTTTTTCTAGCTTCTGGAATAGATCTTAAACACCCAATTCATCAAGTCCATAAAAGTAGCAGGGGCATTGGTTAACCCAAATGGTAATACAAGGAATTCGTAGTGACCATATCGGGTTCTAAAAGCAGTTTTAGATACATCTTCATTCTTAATACTCAATTGATGATAACCCGATCTAAGGTCAATCTTGGAAAAATAATTGGCTCCTTGCAACTGATTAAACATATCATCAATCCGGGGTAATGGATATTTGTTCTTGATGGTTACCTTATTCAACTATCTATAATTAAAATAGCAGTGAACCATCCTTCTTCTTAACAAATATCACAGGAGCGCCCCATAGTGAACTACTAGATCTGATAAACCCCTTATCCAGCAAATCTTGCAACTGCACTTTTAACTCTTTTAATTCTATTAGAGCCATTCTGTAAGGTGGGATTGAAATAAGGTCTATACCTAGATAGACTTTAATCTCAAACTCAATCTCCCTCTCTGGTGGCAAACCTGGCAAATCTTCAGGAAACAAGTCTGTAAACTCATTGACCATATAAATCTGATCAACTCCTTTTAAAGTCTTTTGAGTGTCCATTATATTTTCCAAGTATGCAGGATATCCCCTGTGTAGGAATCTCCTTGCCCCAATAGCAAAAATAAATTTAATTCCCAAATCACTCTTATCACCCTGATATTCAAATTTATCATGCCCCTCCAATTGAAATTTAATCTTTTTTTCATAACAGTCAATTACTGCATGATAAGTGGTTAACTAATCTATTCCTGATATTACATCCAATTCCAACACATGCAATTCTACTAGGTTAATTGATAAAATCTAACCTCTATTTCTACTTTTCAACCCGGATATTCATATTTTACTTCTATACTCTCATCCAGAGGAGTAAATATTTCTAAGGGTATTGACATCAATTATTTTTCAATTCCCAATTTAGATGCAAATTTGGGTGATACAAAGGAATGTGTGGCACCAAAATCAAATAATATTTGAGCTAGTTCACATGACACAGGAATCTTACTGGTCACCGTCTTGCCTAATTTTTGAGCTTTTTGAGTATTAACTGCAAAGACCTAACCTTGCCCTTTACCAGCATGTGTCTGACCACTGGTCTGACCCTGTCCTGATCCTCTACCTCTACCTCTAGTATCACGGTTGTCATTTCTACTCATTTGTATAATAGGTTGTGAGGCTGCTGTAGTAGTTTGTTGTTCTCCCCACAAAGGACAATTCTTCATATAGTAACCATGCTGGCCACATTTCAGGCATGCAACTGTTTGTCTTTTGCATTCACTTTTGTGCCTCTTTCCACAAAAATCACATATGGGAACATTAGTTGTCTACACTGGTGGTCTAGATGACCCTTGTGAAAATCTGGATGCAAATTGCCCTGTGGTACCTCTACCCTGACCTCCTCTCTGACCAACATGTGGTCTTTGCTTAGTCCTAACTGATGTAGCCTATGTTTGTCTCTACTGAGAACTTCCTTCACCTTTTCTCTATTGTCTTCCTGCCTCAATTTTCCTTTTTTTGTTCCCTTTTTAATCTTTCTTCTTTATATTTTTCTTCCATTTGAACTGCTTGATCAACAATCTTGGATAAAGAAGTAAACACAATAGATAAAGAAGTAAACATAACAGATAACATTGCATTATATAGGGGAGCATGCAATCCCCATCTAAACCTACTAATTAGGTCTGCTTCAGTAGGTACAATCCTGCTAGCATATTTACTTAGCTTGATGAACTCATTGGCATACTCTTCTATACTCAAACTACCTTGTTCCAGCTATTCAAACTGAATTACATTTCTGGTTTTAACTACCTCCGTCAAAAATTCATCCAACAATGTAGCCCTAAATTGTGCCCAAGTCTATGGTGCATCACTGTATAATTATGTCTCAATATTCCTAGAAAACCAAGTCTAAGCCTTCTCTTTTAACAATAAACCAACAAGCTTCACCACTCTGACATTTGAACATAAAAGTCTTCTTACCACCTTCTCTATTTGCTCTAGAGCATTAAAAACTTCCTCACCTCTTCCACCTTTATATTTTGGCAAACTTAACTTCAAAAAGTTAAGCATGTTGATTCCACCCTTATTAATCACTATGCGACCCTCTTGTACCACTGGCCCAATTGGTGCAGCAACAGGTGGCACAGGTACAGGTGGAACAGCTTGTGGTATAGGTGGTGACACTACCTATACCATAAGCTGTTCCACTCTTCTCCGTTCTTATAGTTCTCTTCTCAATTATAGTATTCCTTGCCTTACTTCCAATCTCCAAGGATCTTTAACTTCCCTAGTTTCCTCTGTCTATCTCCTGGACCTAGGAGGTTCCTCTAATTCCTCTCTGATCAATGATTCATTTGAGGCCACTTCTACCTCTCTATTGGGCTCTTCTGATCTCCTAGGTGCAGGTTCAATAGCCCATTCACATTTTCCCATAGACATGTTAGTCATTAAAATAGACAAACACAATCATTTAACATGTATGGTCATCGTAGAATAAACACATATTTAATGAATACAACAAATGACGAGACATGATTTCTTATGCTTCATGGTTCACCTATGCCTTATTAACACATGTTTATATGCTATCAATATATCTATTCTCGGATACCACCTCTGTCATGTCCTAATTTTGGAACATGATGATCCTAGGATGTAGAAACAGCATAAGGATACCGACACCCGTAGAACCCTTCTATAACCTGTAAACATCACCTGCTAGAATATGTTTATATCTATTTAATCAGTCTATCTATCATCATCTGTAGTCATATCTGATCTCAATACATCTCATTTATATTAAATATTAGTAACTAATAATATTACAGATCATACTAAGCTTAATCATCCCAATAATTTGCATATCTATGGAGCATCTAAAATTGTACAAGGAAAATATATACAAGTACAAATATTTACATTATAACAAAATAGTTGGAATCCACCGATGAAGAAATCTTGGATCAGCTCTACTCCTGACTTGAAAAGTTAAAACTACAAAAAGGGTGAGTATTTTCATACTCAGTGAGTCAATATATGCATTATCATGCACAGGTTAGGTAGGTAGCAACAAATGAACAATATTAACAATTGGTTCATGGATAGCACACCAGAGGACCAAATCAAGGAAAATGTCTTATGGACACCAAATATAGATGTATAGGCAATGGGAGAAATAATAACCATGTATATATAATAGATATTGGGCCATGAAACGTATATCATTATCAATATAACATGTAAATAGCATAAGGTGGATCAGACCCTATGGCCAGGACCATAACCCTTCCTAGCTAGGGTATCACTGGAATTTCATTATGCACAATACTGATGGTATTTATTCACTAACCTATACCCACTACCCCCATCAGTAAGATAGCTCTATCATACAAACATTAGAATAGGCTAAAGATAGTAAATAAAATATCAAATAGGCAAGAAAATTAACAAGGTTCAGTTTCTATAACTCTAGCTCAATTGAGCTGTTTAAGTAAGTAAACACATATAGGATCATTATCCTTAACAAAGGGATATTATAGTATAGGAAAAATTCCACAAAAGTCATTTAGTATATAAGTTTAAAATATATCAAGAAGGCATATTTACACTAGTGACAAAGAAAGTCACCCGCGTTAGCAAATGGTTTCTTAAGAAAATTTTCAATGGTCATTTCATCGAGCAATTAGTGTGCACCACTTTAGGACCAAATAAATATAGTTTTGGGACACATTGATCAAAATTCAAAGTTCACAATTCAAGTCCCAATGGCAACAAACACAAAGGCATTCTCAAACAGTGTTTATATACATCAATAAACAACACTATCGGAGCATAAATTCAAAGGAAATTCAAAGGAATGGCAAATGTAAAAAATTTGCAAGTTTCATCTTCATTTAAAATTGATCAAATAAAGGTTTAAACATGCATAATAAAATATATGCGACTCACCATAATCGACGGTTCGTTCGTTTACGCGATAAAATGTCGATTTGCCTATAACAGGCAAAAGCAGTGTTCTTCAATTTTCTTTGATTCTACAATCAATTTTACCACATATTTAGCTTTAAATGTATGTTAACTAACAAATTTAAATATTAATTAGAATTATGAAATCCTATATAGAAAATCCATTTCAAACATAAACTAAGTTTTAGGGTTTTCTCTAATTCGATCCAATCTTGAAATCTATCGATCTAATCATGCTTTTAATCATTTATATAGCATAAATGAATCAAAAGAATGAAGAAAACAACATCCTCACCTAAATTCTTCAAGTGGGCAAAATCTAGGTTAGGGTTTCCTTCAATTTCTAGCTTGAATTTCTTGGAATTTTCGATGGAAACTAGTTGTCACACCCCAAAACTAAAAATGTGACAGTCCTAGGGCAAGGTTAGGCTTAAGGCCACCATAAACCCATTGAACCCAAACTTGGATCAACAATCATCAATAATATTCTATAACCATACAATATACTTCAATAGATAGATAATCCATCAATACAAATATCACTTGTTCCTGATCGATCAAAAGACAAAATACCATCATCAATAAGGAACAAGGACTATCAATAAGCTCAATCATATCTCAATTCTTATACAATTCAATCTACAGAGCCACTATAATCAGTATTCCAAAATAATACAAAACATCAAATGATTATCAAATTAATACGTTAGCTTCTTGGAGAGAGAAAATAATCAAGAAACTCTGTCTATCCTATCAACAAGTTCTCTAGCACCTGAAATCCATAATAGAAAGAGAAAAAATGAGTCAAAAACTCAATAAGTTATGGAGATACAATAATAATTAGGATTTTACATTGATTGATCAAGAATATATATCGAATTCAGTATATATATATATATGTAAAACAATAGTAACAATGGTTTTGAGCAATAAGATTACATTCAATGACATATATTTACGTGCCTATAAGGAAATGACACCCATCAATAGATCAACCATCCATCCATCGAGATACTACAATCTCATACCATACATATGCTTGATCAAAACATACATCCCTGGGCCGATCGGCCTCCCACAGGTAAAGCCACTGATACAATTTGACCTTATCAGCTAGGTCACTAGAGCACACAGTCTAATGATTTCTCCCTCATTGGAAGGGCATTCTAAATTGTCAATAGCCATATAATTAATACAAGAAACAATGGATGGGTCTAGAGACCTCACATTATCAATATCATTAATAATATTCAATAGGTTTTTAATAATTACGTATGACCCGAATGGTCTTTCAAAGGCAATACATTTTAATGATGGCCTAAGGCCTAATGATATTACAAGATCAAAAATAATAATATTCAATATGAAATTTAGTCCAAGAACAATGACTAAACTTCATTAAAGAACAATATTAACAAGTGTGGCTAAACTTCATTCAAGAATAATATTAACAAGTGTGGATTTCATAACAAAGAATAAATTATCTCATAACTTACCTCAAATCCAAAGCAATAAGCTCAACTATCACCACAATCAACAATCCTTAGGTCCTTGGGTTTACCAAGCCTAAAACAACAAATTCTCAAAAATGGGTGAATTAGGGTTTCCTTTCCTAAAGACAAAACACAAAGAATTCTAGGATTCTATACCCCTTAGTACTCAATATATTAATTTCAAATACCAATTAAACCATTAAATGAAGAGTTATTATTCACCATACTATTCACATAAAACCATTAAATCTCACAACTCTCATAACAACCATAATCAATGGCAATAAATGCTCATAAAAGACTACTTACAACCCATAAATAACTAATCTAACAATACCATAATCCATAAACAACTATAAAAGCAAGATCTAAGATTTACCTTCAAAACCCTATAAAGAGATTTCTTGAGAAATAATGCCCTTGAAAGTGATTTGATTCCTTAGAGTGTATTTCCCATGAAGAATCCTTGAAGAAAATGGCTATTTGAGTTTCACGCCCGTGAAGAATGAGTTTCACGCCCATGAAGAATGAATTCATGCCTGTAAACAAACAAAAAGCCAATTTCTCGTATTTAGACAGAGAGCAAAATAACTGTCATGATTAGAGTTCATGCCCGTGAAACAACAAGGTTCAAATTCACATTAAGGCAATCACTTCTCAAAACCATTCTAACACTCACCAAAACAACTCTAAGATCAACTAACACACTCTAAACAATATCTATGGCAAAGAAACAATTCTATAGCAACCAATCAATACAATCTATAACCATAATCAATACAATCTATAATCATGGGATCATCAATGACCTCATGCAATCATGATCGAAATCTTGGGTGTTACACTAGTTTAATCGAAAGTTTAATCGAGTTTTCTATCAATTTTGCTTGAAGTTTGGAAGAAATTGATGGAGTTTGGATGGAGGAGAATTTTTGCTGCAACAATGGAGAAAGGAGGAGAATTTTTTTATTTGTGAAGAATTAGAATGGCTATTTATATTAATAACTTTCAGCTAATTTGATTTTCCCCCTACACTTCCTGTATTTGCATCTTTAACTCAAAATTTCTAACTATTTATCTGTTTATCCCATTTCAATATTGAAATAATATTTTTTATATTTTTTCAACTTATGAGTCTATGGTGATATTAAAAATCCAAAATTCCAAATCCATTCATTAATCAAAACGTCGACGTGTTTACCTATCTACCGGGTTGGTTTTTAGCGATTTGTCAAATCACACAAGTATCATGTTCTTGTTTAAATAAACTTTATTTATACTTAAATAACATATATTTAAGGTCTTGTAGATGAAATTTGAGGGTGTTACACTATATTACGTAATGGACAATGCTGAATATACACATATATAACGAATACTACAGATGACGTGACAGGAAATCCTATGCTCTATAGTTAACCTATGTCCCATTAACACATATCCATATTACATACATATTATACCTATGCTCTAATACCAACTTTGTCACGTCCAAAAATTGAAATATGACAGTCCTAGGATGTGAGAACCGTCTATACTACAATACATGTATAACCCTACTATAATATCATAAATTATTCATTGTGATCATTTCCAGTAATTCCATAATAACATTCACATACCCATCATACTCATCATTCATATTATCATTAACTAGTAATATTTCTATCACGTAATATACATGATATTTTAATTTAACATTACTAAGTATTAGTTACATATTAGTTCATACACTTACTAACTTTTAGTCTTACATACACCATGGAGCAACTAAAGTAGCAAAAGAGATAGTATGACATAGAGATTTATATGACAAAAATATTAGTTCCAATAATCAAAAAAGGAAACCTATGGAACCGCTTCTACAATCACCATGACCGTGAAAAATACTAACAACTAAAGGGTGAGTAAAAAGTACTCAATGAGCTATAAACATGTCATTACACATAAGGTAATAGAAAGATAAGGTATCCTATCAAATGAATCAACACACATATTATACAAATAAATTATACAAGGTACCAATTAGATATGAACAAAATGCAATATCACAGTGTAACATGCACACATCAATCACATAGGGTTAGGTATCAAGAAATAAGCAAATTTATCAAGGTCAATCACATGACAAATTAAAGGGACACATACATATATATACTGCAATAGCTAGCTGATACACATGTAATATCATAAGGTTGATCAAACCTTATGGCTAGAAAATTAACCCTTTCCCAACAAGGGTCCACATAAAGATTCAATGTGAACAATGCCGATGGTTTCTTTTCCACTACCCCATCGGTGGTAGTTCTGTCATAAAAGCATATGTTTATAGCACATAGGATTCAAGAATAGCATTAAGTAAGCAAAGATGGTAATAACAATAATCAATATTCTAATAGGCACATTTGGTATCAAGTGAAACAATGGAGCAATAATGTACTAATATTCATCAAATAAATTAGGAAGGAAAAGGACCTAGACATTTCAACCAAGCTAGGGTTAGTGACAAATAAGTGTCGTTGCAACAAGTTCTTTTAAGCATATCATTGAACATTTGGAGAGAATAAGGTTGGCTTCATTGGGACATTCCATCTATCACTTAGTTTGTAACATTTAAACAACAAAATGGTTACATATTAGGGTAATAACAATTTGCCCAATTACGCAAACAACAAGAGCTCAATCCAAATAGGACGTTTGGTGTACAAAATCCAATCAAAAGACAAGGAAATGAAGCTATTGAAAGGCATAATTTAACAAACAAAATCAATGGGGAGGGGTTAATAGGGTTCGACCAAAACATAAGGTACCAAGTAAATTTTCTATAATTTCAAAAGTGGCAATTTTTAAGCATAATAACACATTTATAACTCACCTTTATAGCTTTTTTGGCAAAAAATATAACCTAAGCCTCAATTCTCACATTAGGCATACATGTCTTGCATCACCTCTTTCATGTTCATTTCCACTTTCTTTTGGTGCTAAATGATAAAATTAATATGTTTTAGACTTAGTTTAACATGAATAAACAAGTTCTAAACTCAAATTAAATTAAGGACATCTAATTTTCAAAATAGTGTTTGACATAACCTAAATCCTGATAGTAATTTGTTCTAATTTCATGTACATATAGTTATTCATCAAATTTTCTTAACAAAAATATCATATAACTCATATAAATTGAAAAGGAATCTAAATATACAATTTTACTACACTTTGAATAGAAACCTAACTTTCCCCCTTTGATGAATTTCAATCTTCCTTTGGGTTTTAAGTGTTATTTGGTAGCTAATAGGTTAGGCTAAGTTGAAAATGGATAAAGATTTTGATGGATTAAAGTTTGGAATGCTCAAAGTATTGAATTTTGGAAGAAATATGAAAAATGGAGGTGATTTTCTTCAAGGATGATTCAGCCAACTCTAATGGAATATGAAAATTTTTTGTTCAACTTGGCTTCCTTTATAACTATAAAGTTTTTAAAAAATTGCACATTGACCCCTCTATTTTTAGGTATTTAAAAATTAACCCCACATATTTTCTATAGTTACATTTTTGTCCCAATTATGTTTCAACACTAATACTTTATATATTTTCCATTATACATTTAATTAGGGTTCTAATGGTGTATATAGTAATCCTACTTCCAACATGATATTAATGTCTCTTTGGTCAAGTTTTAAAGTTTAAAATTCACATATACCACTTATATACCTAAATAAAGACAAATCTCCTATTAATACACATATTAGGGTACTCGATGTAAATATGAAATTTTCTAGGGTGTTATCGTCACGACCTATCTCGAAAGTCATGACGATTCTAGGGTACGGGTGATGCATAAGCGACCAGTACCGTATAGAACCCAATAAACTATCTATATAGCATGCATCAAACAAATAACATTCCAAAATAAATCTAGAATGTTGAAGAAAATTCGACAGCATATCCTCTAATATTGGACTATGCCTAAGATATCAAATCAAACAAATAGCACTTCTATAATAATCATTCTCTTCTCAAACATGATGATCCTTCTGGATCTCATATCAATTTCTATTTCATTATCCATCTCCAAAATCTATATATTTATATAACATACATTTCAATTATATATAATAACTCAAACATTCATTATAATCAACAATATATATATATATATATATATATATGTAAACTTAAGATTATCTATATGCCACAGACTATTTACAGTACCATGGAACTATTCTAAGAACTTCTTATTACATTACTTTAAGATTTGAATTTTACATGTAAAAGATCTCCACGGCAGAAGAAAACGTTGCCAATGGAATACCGGCCTCACCGAAGACCTGAAAACAACAAACACTAAAGGGATGAGTATAAAAATACTCAGTGAGTTCATAAGCATAAGAATGCAGTATATGCATTATGAATAAAATTAATACCATTATAGTATTTATATATATATATATATATATATATATAACTAAAACATATGAATAATAGAATTACGATCTGACATAATAACAATATATATTAACCATGTATATAATCACAGGTAGCACATATATGATATCACGGGATTTGGGTTACTTTAAATTTTAAACACAGCACTATCATAAAGTGCATAACACTGGGGAATACAACGTCCCTCCCTAGCAGGGGTCCCATAAATAAATAACATACATAAGGATATATTCCTTAAGACTAGATAATACATTGTCCCTCTCTAGCAGGGGTCCCATAACTCAGTGTGCACACAACCGATAGATTTACCCGCTATACCATTGAAAAATAGCCCTGAACTAATATCATATAAATGTGCCTCCATTACATTAAATATAGCATAAATATAACTTATATGGAAATAAAACATTAATATATACATATATAAAGAGAAATAGGGTCAGAATGTATTTTACCAAAAATTGGCCCGTTGGGCCCAGTTGCGCAGTTGCGACTGGCTATGAAATTACGGGTCCGTTTCGCGGTTTTTACGTAGTTTCTGATTAACTGTGTTACCAAAAGATTTAGAAGGCCTCTGAGGTATCGTTTTGAAGCTTAGGTTGGAAATAGAAGATTGGGCTAAGTGGTGGTCCAATTGGCTTTCTGGTTTTGGTTTTATGGACATTCGAATTATAGGTCAGTTTTTATGTTTGCGGCGGACATTTTTATGGCCCAATTGGGAATTTATTCACTTATAGTTATATAACTGCATATACATTATATATAACATATGAAATAGTATTAAACATGCATTTCATGCAAGGTTATGCTAAAGA